>JAUCMS010000012.1:11335491-11362540 GCA_032357445.1 Enteromius radiatus | reverse complement strand
TCATTTTCAAGGCTATCGTCTGTTAATAATTCAAATTTAATATCTGTCAACCGGAGATAATTTTACGAATGTAGAAATGCCTCTGGAAGAGTCTCTAATCAGTGTAGCTGAAATTGTCAGATCAGTTGATTGGTGGACTGATGCAACACTGCATAAACTTACCATAAAATCAAAGGCAAATCAGTTCAACCTTTTATTCAGGATGTTCCTAAAATCCTAATTACCACATTTCTCTTTAAACTTCAATTATCAAGGCTATAAATCTCATTCCATTATCAGATTCATTAAGATGCCCAACACAAATGTCCAGGTTCATCTTACGCTACTCTTATAGGGATAGTTTCTCTAAACTGAGTAACTTTTAGAGGGTTATATAAAACTTGAATGAAACCAGAAAAAAATAAATAAATAAATTCTGAAGACCCCATGTTACCCAAAGAAAGTAATTTAAATAATCTTTTTACTTCTTGCATCTCTTTAAAATATTTAAAAGTCCATATATTAGACCATGAAAGTTGCAGTTTGGATGTCCTTATAGCGCCTTTCATTTTCAGCCTGGAACAACCGCGTTTCAGGATCACACAATTGCTAATGAGAAAAAGACACCAGAGAGCTGAACATGAAAAACGGAAATGATCCAGCTTTATGTGGTGTCCTGAATTTATATTTCTGTCAAACAGAATAAAAGAGATGAATTCAAGATTTCTAAAGTAAGGACCATTGACTTGTTATTTATGTTTTAGGCTACATGAAGTACACAGGGCCACTGTGCCAGTGTGACAGCTCTGTAGTGGGTGACTTTCCTGGTTGTGTTTGCACTAAACATCTCTGTCCTGATTTAGGCATGGTTTTCCAGTTCAACAACCTGTGTTTTATTCACTAATAACCACTCACAATCCAGGCAATACAATAAATGTGCTGGAATAGTGCCGCACCATATTTAAATTGTCATTCTCATTCTGTTGCACACAAATGCTATGCAAATTAGGTTCGTTATTTATTGCGCCTTATTTATAAAACCAGTAATGATGCTATTAGTAAAGTATGTCAGATTGAAACCCGCAAGATGGTGAATTTGGCAGTTTAAATGTGTCATGAACTGAGAATTTAAATTCCTTATATCATATAACAGCTTGATGTACTAAGTTTTAAAAGCATCTTATTATTTTAAAAACAGATGTTATTGAAAGTCCTTTTGAAATGTGCTACTTTATGACAATAGTCCAGCGAAAGCCCATCTGCGCAGGAGTAGATCAACAAATTAAGGACTGAATATTAGACACCGTGTAGCATAAGTTGTGAAAAATAGTTTAATGTCAGGTATTTGTTCTGTGAATCCAGTGTAGGCTATCTTAAGCACAATTCTTAGTCAATCATAGCAGTGGGGGTTTACTGTGAAGTCCTGAATGTGGCCGCCTATTCAAAGCTTTTACACCCCTGTAGAACCGCTCATCTGGAGAGCAAAATACAGCCTTCTGCCATTGACCACCAGTTAGTTTAACTAATAGTAATATACGTAGTAAACCATCTTAAAGAAGCAGCCCAGCTTCAAAACATACCTAACCAGCATATGCTGTTTTTTTCACCAGGGTATATACACAATACACAAGGTTTTACATTAAACTTTAGTTTTTTCCATAGTTTTTCATTGCAGAGTAACTGCTTAATGATAATATCACAAAGCAAGTTAGTTTGTTTATAGCAGTTTACCTGAATGATACAACAATTGTTGTAGTAACAGAGACATGTAACAGTAACTATCGCCCCCTGGAGTACTGGAGGTTTGTTTAAACACCTTCACATTTCAGTGAATTAAGACGCGTCGACATGTCGAGTGGCACAAGTCTGGATATCGTAAAAACCCTTTTGGCAAAGAAAGAGCAATGTAAGTTGAGCTTGATAAAATCATTTATTGTGCTCCAGAAGATTAAATCCTATTTAACCAGAAAGAAAGACAAAATGACAAATAATCTACATCACAACAACCCTCTTTGTAGTTCTCGACAGCCATTTTGATCTTCTTTCAAGGTCAGCCAGTAAAAAATAAACACATAATGAAATTTGGTTGCTGTTTGTAAGAAAATGGCCCTCAGTCTTGCATTACATTCAGTTACAAGGCTTGTCCTGGCATGTGTGTGTGTGCGAGTGTATGTGCATATGTGTGAAGAAACATACTGAGCTTTGGAGATCTTTGCAATTACAGTTGAATCCCATCTCTCTCCTTGGAACATGTGCATGCACAAGATGAATCCTCTAGGCGCCCCACTGGTGTACGGTTCATTAAATTTTAATATCGTTCAAAGGAGCTTCCTTTGCAGGAGGACACATGGGCAGGCTGACTTTGCATATGCATACCTGCAGATGGGGACTGGCATACAGAGCAGAAACGCTCTCTCTGGCCTGTTTGTACTGTGCGCAGTTGTCACAGGTGAAGGTAGAGCAGAGAGGAAAAGCCCACAGGAGATTGTGTTCTGAACGGGAACATGTTGTTGGGAACAATGTGTGTCACGAGTTGGCTGATCAGGAGAAGAGTAGCACGATTCTTTCAATCTGGTTCCCTTCCTTGGCTTCCCTCGTCCCTCATTAGTTCTTTACCACTAGCTATTCACCAGGGCGTAAGTATTCACTCCCAAAAGCCTGTGTTTGACCTCATTGTTTTTTTTTTTTACACTGACTATTAATTAATTACCTTGATATTTGAAAGGTTGTACTGCTAGTAAAATGGCTTCTAATATCTCTCACTACATATCCTGAAGTAATTTTGTGCAAACGCAGCCAATCACAACATATTTGATGTTTCATATATAACTAGGTAGAGCAGGACTTTGGAAATGAATGTCGAAATGTCCTGGCTAGGACGAATTCAGTAAAAGACAGCTTTTACTTTATTATGTCTGGTTAGGAAAAAGCATCAACACGGGGTTGTTGACCAAGAGAGTTTGCACAAAATAAAAGATGAGGACCTCTTATCTAAGAGAACCGAATCACCAATCTATTTCTGTTTTTCTAGAATCATACATCATACTTGCTGGGAGGAAAAATATGAAGATATTTATGCAGAAGTTTCTGAGGAGTCATTTCTGAGGAGTAAAAGAGAAGTCTAAATTGTCACCACAGGATTTGATGTTTGAAGTGACAAAAAGGGAACAATGGGTTAGCATCCCAGGACCTTTTAGCTAGTAGTATGTAATGCAACAAGGAAAAAAATAAATCCTGCTCGTTTCTCGATTCTCTTTGTCTAGCTAGCTTCAATGGCCTCTTAAGATCAGAAAGCCTGTAATGAACTGTCTCATCAGGGGTTCTCCTGTCTTTAGCCTGGGATTTACTGGCGTCGATCATTAGCATGTAGGATGTCACATAAGGCTGTGAGAAAAGTAAAATAATTAAGCATGGATAAAACCAGCAATTACTGAGAGATTTGCAGGTGAAACTGGCTTTTAGCACTGAGGCTACTGACTCTGAGCACTTATCTCTGGGTAAGAAATGACAAAGGTTTCCCTTTCGCTTTCTCCATTGGTCTCTCTGTATTCTTTCTTTCTATAGCTAGCTTTAAGCAGTATGATCAAGGGCTTCGTAACATCAGAAGCCCTCCTAATACACTCTTTCATCAGGGGCCCTCCTGTCTCCAGTGTGGGATTCATTCGTGATGAGCGTTCAGGAGAATCACAGAAAGTTCTGGATGAGAGGATCTCCAAGTCGTACTGCGTTGGCCACTGGTTGTTCAAAGCTGCATGGGGACTGCCTCATAAAGTACCAAAAAACAAAAAAAAATGAGAATCAAACATTACAAATTTTCTAAGGTAGGGTGGTTTGACTATTAGCAAGAGGTGAAAATGAATTTCAAAATAATAAAACAATGCATTATAACTGAGACCAATGAGCAAATCAAAAAGTACATTAATGTCCCACACATGGGAGCTCAAACAACAAGTGATTCACCACTATTAAAAAGTTTTACCAACACACATGTACAAAACTAGTCCTTATAACCAGGTTCAGTCAAGCTATTTGCGAACGCAATCTAGTTAGCGTATCCCCACCCCTTCCCGTCACTGTCTTCAGAAACCCACCGTGTCCGCCCTCGTCAGCATATTCCAGTTCCTCCCATGAGCCAATCAGAGCAGTATTTCCTTAAATCCAAATGGGGAGGAAAATTCTTCTTCTTTTTTTTTTTTTTTAAATAATGACTTAATCAGCAGAACAGCCACCAAGCAGATAAATTGTCATGCGCGTCGTGCTAAAAATATCCAGTCCACCAGTTTCAGTATAGACAGCACTTGTGTGATGAAGCTGTATCTGCCAGGAAGCCAATAAATTCCCCGCTACGCTCTTGAGGCAGATTCCTCAGTATCAATGCCCCCAGCCAGGGCTTAAAGAGCATGGGTGCTTTGTGTACATATCTAGATATGTAAATACGTCCTATACAATAAAATTGTTCCCCCGAAAATAAATTGACAAAAAGAATTCAAAGACATTCGGTGAATGTCTCTATTGTGCATATTCTTGAGGATTTCTCATTCTCGCTTTTTTCTCATAGTATTCCACGTTCTCCACCAGAAGGAGAACACGTGCCTAAATTAGGCAAGCAGCATCTCCCGTCTGCTCTGAAGAGAGTAATCTACAATCCAGCGCCCCGGGAAAACAATATGCTTCCTTTTGTTTACAAAGGGCTTCCCACACGTCATCTTTTCTGTGCTTCCGTCGTTTCCTCTCCGGGTAACTGAATCAAACCATTCCTCAAAGAATCCCAGTCTGGTAGTTGTCCCCAGGAAATGGCCCTGGTTTTGTCACAATATAAGGGTAAAAAATCATCTATGTTTGTTTTTCATTACATCAGAAATAGTTGTTTTTTTTTTCTTTTTGTTTTTGCCTTTAATAGAAAACCATAGTCTTGCTCTCAAGGAACAAATACCAACATTGTTATTTCCTCTTCCTCTGAGAACTGGGAGTAAAGATATTTCTCACCCCAGTGCCATCACCTCCATTCGTCATCACACCTGTACTCCACATATGCGGGAGTGTATGTGTGTGTGTATGTCCGTGTTTGTGTGTGTAAATGTGTGTGTGTGTGGCTATACTCTAGTGGTGGAGTGTGAATGAGGGTGTGGATGGGGCAGGGTGTTATTCTGTCCACTGGAGTAACTGTTGAAAGGGTGTAAGGAGGTGAGGCCTGGCATGCTGTTGGGTATCATAGTGATGGTGTTCGGGGTCATGAGAGGGATGTCGTCCGGCGAGCGGCGCATGGCGAGCGTGTAATCGGGTGGGCAGGCAGTTCTCAGGACCACCTCGTGCGGGTGCATGGCCTCCCGGCACTCCCGCTCCAAATCGCTATGTTTCATTTGTAGAGACATGATCTCCTCTTCTTGCGTATGGGGCAGCTCATTGGCTGTGGTCCTCTGCGGGCTGCAACGCCGGTGCACCTCGTGCCTTCGCTTATCCTTCTTGTAGTAGAGTGCGGCGAACGCCAATATATTGAGGAAGAGCAACGAGGCACCTACGGCGATGGTGACGCTCAGTTCGGTGGAATAGTCCCGCTGGTTCTCTAGGAAGGGTTGGTTCTGGTTCTGGTTCTGGTTGTGGCTTTCCTGTGTTTCAGTGGGAAACGGTGTAGGGTAGGGCCTCTTGGTGTTGACTGGGATCTTCTTTGGTGTTCGGGGAGTGACCTCAGGTGGAGGCAGCTTAGTGGTGGTGGAAATGATCTGGGTGACCTCGTTGAGGCTGTGGAGATGAGGCACCAGCTCCAGCCACAAGTTGACCTTATTGGCGCGGTAATGTTCCTTGACACGAGGCTTCAAGCCGATGTGCAAGTACAGCTGGTCCTTTTGGTTGTAACGTGTCCAGGCCACCTCCTCGAAGCGATTGGGCTTCGTATGGATGAACTTGGTGTCCTGTGGAACTGGCTGGTTGGGGTCACTGAAAGGAAAAAAGGTGGATTACATTACTTTTTACACACAAGATAATACTACAATTCCTTTGTCAGAATTGCACACAGGAACTCCAAATGGAGCACTCATTAAGACAAATATCACACAACCCATTACAGACAAGTCTTAAGGGAGTGCTCAGAGAGCTCAGAGACCCCTAATATTCTCTCAGCGCTCATTAGGGTCTCCTGATAACTGCACCTGCTTTTAAAATGAACAAGAATTAGTCTGAGAGAAGAAATTACACATTTGCGCACAAATTGATTTGTTGTCCTCCTGTGAGATGATTACACGTCTAGGCAGCAATGTCATATAAACACTAAACTCGCTCTAAGTGATCATCAGCATTACTTTATTCAGTGCATTACACCTAAACTGAAGTAAACCAAATTGCTGTTCTGTAAAAAGAAGTTGCGTAAATTTAATGTAGCATAACCTTGGGAATCTTAACAAGTATTTGCGAGTGGGAATGCATTAACAAACAATTAAGCATTGATTAAGCCTGTAGCAGTGTTTCCTGGCAACAACTGGGTATTTTACGATAATCAATAGGTGGGATGGTTGTGGTGTTGGTGGTCTTACAGCAAAACAAAGTCACTTCTGAATTCTAATTAATGGCTGTATTGTTTGCCTCAAGTCTAACTGATTAGAAACGATGCCCAGTTGCCTAGAGACTTACCCGGTCTTGGCAAAGTTGGTCCAGTAAGTCATTACCACTGCACTAAGCATCACATCATTTTTAGAGAAGTTGCAAGGGAAGAGCTCAGTTGGACCAATCATGGGAAGCCCGAACACATATGGGATCTCATCACCATGTGCCGCATCAGCCCAGGGTGGCACCTGTTCCGTCTGGCAGTGATGGTAGAAGGCATAGAAATAAGTAGGCGAGCCAAAGCTGGAGTGGAGGTCTGCTGTTGCCACTGCTGGTGCCACCCACTGATGATCCGTGAAGAGTGCCAGCAGGGTCTTTCTTCTGGTCTCCGGATTGTGGCGGTCAGCCCAGTCAGTGTACATAAACTTAATGGTCTCCCGCAGGATGTCTTTCCCCTCGGGGTAACCATATAAATCATCCACAAAACTTGACACGGCGTAGTCAAAATCGTTGGCTTGAACTCCGTTCTCGTTGTCTACAATGAGTTCCACAAACTTCAGCCCCTCACCTTGGTTGACGCCCAGCATGATATCGTAGTTTAGAAACTCCCCTTGCTCCATGAGGATCTGAGGGTCGTCGGGGATGACATCGCCATCAATGACGGGTCCAAAGGCGATGTGGTAGCGAGCAGGCTGGATGTCCTGCTCCACTAGCTCTTTGTAGTGTTTTTTCTGTAGGCACTCCACCATATCCACTGTATCTTTGAGGTTGCACCCCACCTTTTTGGCCAGCATGCGGGCATACTTGGCCGGTTGAAAGCTGACAGCCCAGCTGGACAAGGCTGTGCCACTTTGGGCTATGGCCCTTTGGAAAAGACCTGTATAGGAAAAACAAGACATGATCATAAAGAGAACATCCGCAACAAGCTATAGCACGGCCCAAACGTCTGAGACTACTAGCCAACACTTACTTGCATTTATTTAATACATTTTCATTACAAGTTATATTAGGGACATAATTTTTGTGAACATATATATATATAAATTAAAATAGATCAACAAATATATGCACAAAATCCCATGCTTTGCTTCGAAAGTCTTACACTTGTTTGAAATTCAGTTTTAAATAGGAGAAATGGCAGATTTTTAAAGTGCGCTCAGACTTTTGGACCCCACCGTAGGCTATTTACACAGAAAGTGCTCCCTTAGTATGCAAGCTGGAGCAAATTAACACATATCGGTTTAGCTGTTTTTATGCAAATCTAAAATGGTTTGGGAAAAGAGGGCATGCAAGTCAACATGTGAATGCTGATGAACTATACACAGTGATGAACATTCTTTTTTCCATGTAATTTTAGGGAGGGGGGTACAACTTTTAATCTCTTTTTTGAATTTCATTTTACCACATTAACAGTGAATAGCTGTCTGCATTCTGTAGAACCCCTTTCACATACAGACGTCAAGAAAATTGACCCACATCATTGAAGAAAAGCAAATATCATGCACAAACATCAAGACAAAAAAGCAGGTGAGTGAGCAGGACAGACAATCAGTGTGTGCGTGTGATAGAGAGGGAGAAAGAAAGAGACAGAAAGAGCAAGAGAGAGGAAAATTGAGTTACTCTGTTACCATGACAACCCCTGGGATCTCAGTCTTAGCAGTGCAGTTATGAGTAAAAACATGTTCTTACTAAAGGAGACAAAAAAAACTATAAAAACACACATGGAAATGAAATGGAGATGAGGGGATGTTTCAGTTCGCAATTCAACTAAACTGTGACAATTTTGTATGAACAGATGACTATATTTGATAATGAAGAATATACTGCTAAAATTAAAAAGAAAAAGGAAAAGATCTGAAATATATGAAAATTATTCTAGATTAAGCAGTGCACGGTTTGCCTCAGGGCACACTAACGTCTTTTCCAAAGGTGTCTCTGGGTTCATTTGAATGATACTGACAACCTTAAAGCAGGTCTGTGCCAGGAGAGCTCTTCACAAAGCAATCTTCCAAGCAGAGAGCCTCAAAATGGAATTAATGTATTTACTCTTTTTGTGGCAGTGGAAGGTGAATGCTGTATTTGGACAGTGTGCTCATGGCGTGCCTGGTGATGTGTATGGACTTAATTAAACAAAGATGGGAACATGAAACGACCTGGGGAGATTTAATTTCTATAAACAAGTGATATCAGGTCAAAGAGAATGAGTAAGCTGCTTAAAGCATGGTGAAAAATGAGCTTGGCAAATGCTGGGCTGATGAAGCAACTTTCTTGGCAACGTTGTTGGTTTTCATACTACATTTGAGGTCTCTGAAAGTGAGCATTCTTTTGAATTAATTCATAGGGTATAAAGCAGTGTTTTCTAAGACCCCTAGTGGTTGTGAGAGTGTAATCACTAGGTCTGGGAAATCTAAATATTTTATATTATTATTATTATTATTACTCAATTAGAAAAGTTTTTTTTTTTTTTTGACTAAAACAATAACATTTAAATTGTAAAATGTTTTTTATAACTAAGTTTGCAATCTGATTTCTGTAACGCAAATGCAGATGACTCAAAAAAACCCAAAAAGAAACAACAGAGAACTTTGAAATGGGCTCATAACACAAACAGCTATAGCATGCAGACAAAACAATTATCAAAAGTTAAAACCTCTGCATTGTACCTTTGGTTGAATTGCTCCAACGGTTACCTTCAGAATAATGGGAAAGAGTCAGCAGGTTGACGCATGAGGCCCCGGCCCCAGATCCAAAAACAGTAATGCGTAAAGGGTCACCCCCAAAGAAAGCAATGTTTTCACTCGTCCAGCGCAGGGCCTGGATTTGATCAAGAAGTCCATAGTTTCCCTTGGCTGCCTGGTCTCCTGTGCTCAAAAAACCTGCAGACAGAAGAAATAATCAAATGACTGTTTGCGTGCATTGCAGAGCCATTTTAACAACAAACCACTAATATCAGTAGCGAGAACTGTGTTTCGTGTGAGGAACGCTATAGTATGACAAACAGAGAACGCTTAAAACATTTCCAAACAAAGTCAATGTGTTTTGGTGTTAGCTTAGCAAGATGCTAACAGCAAAATACTGAAATCAATGTTAAGTAAAGACTCTTGGGCCTTGTGAGTAATCGAGTCATTTGCAAGGCTTACTATGTTTTGAGTTTCTTTACCCTAAACTACATAAATCAATATTAACCCTGCATGTTTGCTTTGGTTTGGTCAGGCAACCGCTGCTCTCTGGAGTCACCGGAGCATGAAGCTGTTGTTTTATCGCCTGACTTCCACTTAAGTGCACTCAAATTAACAACAAAGTTTGTGGCAATATATTACAAGTGTCAGTGAAAAAAACTGTGATTACACAGAAGTAACCCAGTGGTGCGTTTTAATGAAAAACTAGTCAGTAGCTACTTGACTACAGTAGCTTATCCTGGGAACATACATCCTGGGGGTGCTTGTGGAATAATGATTGTGTACATGTTCAACCATAGACAACCATTTGGGTTTAGTAATTGGCCTCGTAGTCCCAGAACACATGAAAAATAATAAAGCAGCACAACAAGTGCTTTACAGTAAGCTCATTTACAGATGCAGACAACAAGAAACAAAAGTCTCTGAAATCACTTCGGTTCTGTACACAAAAGCGCACACACAAATCCATCTGACCCTGCTTCCGCTCCCTTCCTTTTGTTAATTGAGTTCTTTATTGGATTTAATTAATCTAGTTGTGTTGCTACATCAAGAAGTTGATCTCCTGGAAGTGGCCGTCGAATACATGCGCGCATTTAATTGATTCCATTTAGCCAAGGCAGTGTGCAGAGCAAATCAAAAAGACCAGGCCCAGGCTCGGAAATGATTAGCAATCAAATGGTAGGCTGTCAGGTGCTCGTGCCTGCGGCACAGAGCCGTGAGCACATTTGGCTGTTAACACAGGCAGGCAGCGGCCTGCTTTCCGTCCTTATGCATGCAGAGAGGTGCAATCCAATCACAAGGGAACAAAAGGGACTCACTCTGCTTGGACAGTGAATAGCTAGGGCTTGTGAATGGAAACATATTCGGTACAATGTGGAGAAAACAACAATGCACTTTAATGAGGCAGGCAATAATTGTGGATTTTTATCACAGTAGTCAAGGAGAGGATTTGCTGTGTAAGCGGCATTGGCTCATTTCTATCAAACTGAGGGTCAGCGGGACACTGTCTAAGGCACTTTGGATGCCAACAAGGAATGAACATTTCATCAAATTTCATCATCATCATCATCTTTAAAAACACCAATAACAGTGTAAATGTAATCTTTAGTCAATGTCAAAATGAATGTCCATTTTTCAAACTGCCTACATTCACTTGCACAGATTTTAGTATATCTAATTTTTATATCAGCCATCGTCTCAAAATACAAGATTTCTGATGTACGACTTCAGACCTTCAGAGTCCCTTCCTCAGATGATTTAATTAAATTTAAACTCAACTCATAAATACAAACATTTCATTGCACGTTTTTTCCATACAAGGTTACCAAGACCCAAGTACAGAGTGTTAAACCTTGAATGTTGTCAGACTAAGATAACAAACCACACCTTTGTCAGATGTAATCCACTTGCTGTATCATAACAGATATCAGGAAATTGGGATACTGTCAAACAGCATCTACAAAACGTAAATCATACCATAAAAAGTGTGTCGCTTCTATGGATCGACCTCTTCAGATCTACAAGTTTTCATACACGTCAAGGCCACGCATTTCTGTAAACGGGAGCCCTACAGAGCAAGTCGTATTGGGAACGGTCCATACAGATAAATAAAAATGGAATCAGATTGCAATAGTTTGGCCCCCAAAGTGAAATTCACAACTAGATGAAAAAGCCACAGAGAGGCTTCGTTCCAAGTGCCACGTACTTAAACCAATTCCTACTGGAACTCAAGCAGATGGTTTGAGATGTTAAATTAATCTCGGTTTTGACTGGAGAGGGCCAGAAAAGATACAAAAGAACGGGATCAACAAAAGAAAAACCGCATCCCCCAAAGCAAAGCGAGAAGTGACAGAAAGAGAAAACAAGACATTATTGTACATTTCTTTCAGGGTTAGGAGATGAAGAGAGACGACGGCAAGCAGCAGGTTCAGTCTCAGAGATGTTGCATTAGAACATTTGCCAGTTCGCTCTCCCTCCAAAAAAGAAATGTCGCAGCCAGACCGTTGGTGCTTTATTTGTCTGTTCTGTCTCTACTCACCCGGCAGTAAGACAAATTGGCCCTCCTGTTGTATTTGTGTCCCTAAAAATATTTACAGTGTGACAACACCTTCTTACTTCCGCGTCCCATCACAGAGTTATCATCCATTTCAGGGACTTCAAGACTAAAAGCAGATGCCATCTGTTCCCATACCACAGGCTGGCAACTTTCAAAACCGGTGATAAAATGAACTGCCAGAAGTTGGTTTGAAAAGGTTACAGTCACTAAAATGATGGCAAGACCAAGTCACTGCCTCAAGTGGAAATGAGCTGTACTGCATGCTGATAATTAAGGAATACAGTAACCACAGATGGTATGAATTACTGGCTCTGAGCATTGTCTCCATCAAAGGATATTAATATACTAGAGGTTGGCAGAGGCTAACGACAGGATCCACTACAGGATCCCGACTGAATTTGACTTGACAGACCTATTCCTGTCTTCGCTGCTTTGATATGCAGAATCCAGAACCTAAAAACCGCTGCTCCGGGCAAAATAGACAGAATTTTATTCAAACATTTTTTTTTTCTTAAGGGACACATTAAAGTAACCCACTTCCTTCTAGAAAAAAAAAAATCCATCTCCTTTTATTTCCCTCCTCTCCAAGGAGGATGGATCAGTGACATGCTGTATGCCTTTCATGTGGATATTTCGTGAAAAGTAAACACTAATAAAAAATAAATGGCTGTAGAGTTTGCAAAATAACTATCGAAAAAATGCAGTCCAAACAGATGCTACAACAGAGTAATCGTCCCAGTGTAAATATAGGTAATGAAAGTTAAATGCACATTTCTTTACTTGGAACGGACTACAGTATTACATCTAGAGACTGGGTGTTGCATTATTTAGCATATATCACAGCTGTCAGATTCTTATCAGGATAACATTCTTGTCAAATCCTGTTTCAGTGGACTGAGCAAATGAAATTACCTTTAGATAAGGCCTACTGTTTGCTGACTTGCATTAACATGGACAGCTGCAGTAGCTGTTCAATACACATTTTAGTCACATAATGTAGTGTAACATGATCTAACAAGGGAAAAAGCATAACAGAACAAACACACAATAAACATATCCCAGACATAACATAACCCAGATATAGCACACAACTGATATGATTCTTTAGGGTCTTAATGAAAAGTATAATTTCAAATGTCTCAATAAGAGTGTAAAAAAACATTTTACATTGTCAAAAACAGCTAATTTCAAAACTCTGTTCTGTGTACTTCTCCTTTAAATCTTCACGAGCTCTGCTGACCCCGCCCTTCTTTTCCGAGGAGTTCTCAGAGGATGTTTATTTAGCCGTATTCCTAGTCCTAGACATTATTGAAACTGGCTAATTATCACATTATTATGAAAGACTTTTTGCAAAGATTTATTAAAAGACATTATACTGACTGCTTCTGTAGGTAAGAGCTGGATCATGAATGATTCGCGTGAACAAACACATTTAGGTAGATCAAGGGCGCATTCCCTTCAGAACCAAACGTAAGTTAACATTAATCCTCTGCGTCTTCAGCCACTCAGATGTCAGGAGTAATGATTACTGCTATGTTCATTATTACATTCAACAAAACACCTCAATCATTTAGGATTCATGCTTGTTTCTGCATCTGATGATGGTTCACTCAGGGCTGGTCTGAGGTAAGACAATCAACAATCGCATGAGGGGCCTCCGACTGTGTGATGTCACATTCCATCAGTCAGATGGTTCGATTTGAGAAAGGGGAAAACATTTAAGGAGATTACAAAAAAACAACACTGGGTGGATTTTTATCATTATAGGGTGGTTGTGTACACAAACTGCCAACACACATTTCATTTCAAACAACTTGTAAAAGTGCATCTGGCATTATATTTAACTTCAGATCCCAACCTAGTGTAAAGTAACATACTGTAGCATAACATACCATAATTTTACTTACATAAAGCAATGTAGTGAGGTTATCATGGCAACCGGATACATTGTAAGGCTGCAGCGATAAACATGTTGAAATTAATGCATGATTTTATTAAGCAAATTTTTAAGCAAATCAAAGAGTGAATTTAATGTATTAATAATGTAAGCAAGGCACATAAAGTAATGTAAAGTAACATAATACAACATAACAAAACCAAAACTAACATAATGCAGAACAGCACAATGTCTTTAGATTTACACTTTTACATTTAGTCATTAAGCAGACTCTTTTATCCAAAGTAAAGAACTTTTAAAAAAAGTAATAGAAAACAAAACAAAACATGACATATAACAAAAAGACATAACATAGCCAAGTGGAGCCTATGGTCTGATGTGGATGTGCTGTTTAAGGGTTCAGTAATGTGTTAATTACATTAGGTGCTTGCTGAGTAGCATGAGGAGCTTAATGAAGGCTAATGTAAATACTTGCTCTTCACTTATTCCACCTCGCTAACTTTGCTTAAGGGATGCACAGCATCTTCTGACAGGGCCAAACAACTGCTGTGAATCTCCAGCAAGCACCACAAACAGCAGTCAACCTGCGGACCGTATGGTTTGAGCTGCTGGTGATAGATTCATTTCAATTTAATAAAAGATGGCTTTCGATATGTAGCCTCATTAATTAGACAATGAAAAAAAAAAAAAAAACCTCTTAAAGACACGATCCAGTTTAGGAGCATTAAACAACCCTCATGTAGGTAGAGAGAATAAAAACGCAACTTCTGGGGCTTTTTAGCAGGATTTCAAAGTGTCTAGGACTATTATGAGCCAGTGTTGCCAGGTGCTTAGGCCTCATTGAAGTCTTATAGCGAGACAGTATTAGTGCTTGTTTAAATTAAATTACAAAAGAAAAACAAGGCAAGTTTAATGACAGTCCCAGAAGCGCACAACACGTTTTTCATCTGTTACATTATCCACCAAGCCGTTGTTTATCCTTTTCTGTAATTGGAAGGCTTTGATGAGGTTTTACTTGTGCTACTGCATCTCCGACTAGTCTCCTCAGCAAGAGACCAGAGCACTCTTTCATCAACACTGAAGATGATGCTAATGATATCGTTGGAAATTTAGCATAAATAAAACAGACCATGCCATTTTTCTTCCATTTAACAAGATTTCAAACTTTGAATAAATATTTTTTCTTTCCATTTGACTTCACATGCATGCTATATTCTTGCTATTTTATTTATCATTTTATTATTTATTATTATTATTATTTTTTTAGCAAACAAGATTTTTCAAGGATGGTGCGTTCCAATGAAAATAATGCAAATAAATAAATAAATAAAATAACAGCATGCGAGAGTAAATAACAGAATTTTTATTCCCTTTAATATAATCCACCTTTATAGCAGTTATTTTGAATCTGAATATCATTTAAATGCCTGACAGGTGGCAAAACAAAATAGCTCTGTATACGCACTGCAGAGCACAATCTTCAAGTTCAAACATCAACGGGAAGCAATAATTGTTCTTAAAATACTGCCATGCAACATACATGAAAGCACCAAACTGCAGCACGGCTTTCTTTGAAATGTGCTTCTTGGTAGTTGCATTGCTTCAAAACCCGATCTGAATTGTTAACCAGCTCCCTTTCCATAGAAAAGAACAACATTTGCATACAGATAACCGCCTTCTGTGATTTAACACACACGCACACACACGCTCACACTCCGAGCAGGATGGGGAAAGCGAGTGAGCGTTAGAGAGAGAATAAAACCTTTTCATAAGAAGTGAGAGTCTAAAGATAGCCCTCCATCTTTTTCCCTCTTACTCCTCTCCAGTGAACATCCTGGAAATATTCCTCTCCTCTGACGTGTGTGAGATCAGGAGAGTGCAGCTGAGTGCCGTCTTCCAGGATCTGGTGGCCCTATCGCTACAAAAAAACACTGAACCAGAAAGTACTCTTATCTAACCAAGTACATCCAGATATTACAGACTTTATGTTGATAATGACACAAGGCTTTTCTGGAGACCGAGGGGAACACAGGCCTCCCCCATTCGGCGAGACTCGTTCTCACTTAAATCATAGCCATTTTTGGAAACTCCTTTAAAACACACTTTTCAAAACTTCACTGTTTCTGCTTCCAGCATCCAACAGTGCATACATATAAATCGAAAGCAAATCTCTTTCTTGAACTGATTTTAAAAACCAATTGCTTTTGCCTATTCATGTCATTCATGGCACAGCCTAACTTCTGGATAAAATATCATTTTTATTTCTTCAATTTTTTTACACTATTTTGATGCTCTAAACAATCTAAAGACTAAATCCTAAAAGTTGAAATATGTTAGTTTAACTGAAATCTACCCTGGGGATATAAAAAGCGAGCGTAGCTGAAGATACACCCATACATGACCTCAGAAACCTGTGTGGGACCTGGAGGCAAGGTCTTACTAATGAGGCCAGTGGAAGGAGAGAATGATGTGGAGACGAGGCCCATTGCCTGCTCTCTCCTGTAACAAAAACACACAGCTTTGAAAATGTCATCTCACTTGTGCAGTGGTGACAGTGTCGTCTGCAGTCAAGCAGCTCCTCGTTGAGCTAGACAACATGTGTCTGAAAAACTGAATTTGTGATGATCAACACAACATATCAGTTCACTTCAGGAAAAAAATAAACCTTATTATTTTAATGATTTAGTAGTTCTAAATATGCTTCAATACATTGCGTAGGGGCTGGCTTTCATCTAGTGTCCAAAAATGAACTAACATGGGCACTCACTGGCTTTTCCAAACATTCTTGAGAAGTATAAAAATAAAGAGAAGGAAATTACAAGGACTCTTCATATTTATGCAGTTACAGGTGCTGTTTAACTGAGAGGCAGAGGCTAATTTGAATATGATGTAAATGTGTGACAAAACAGTGTGTATTGTTTCTAAATATACATGAGAAAAACAATAATCCGTTACATTTCAGACATTTTAGAAGAAAAATCATGTTTTTTAATGTATTTGCCATTAGAATAGGAAAAAAGGACTGCATGAATGCTTTTCTCGTATTTTCCATGTATCCTCTTTTAACAATCAAGTAATAAATCAACCAAACATTAATTCAAGGGTTAGGTCACCCTAAAATTACATCATTTAGGCATATATATTCTTTTTTTTTTTTTTTTTCCCGGATAATAATAGAAAAATATATTTTAAAGAATGTGGGTAACCAAAAAGTTCCTAGTTTCCACTGAATGATTTACCCTCTGAACCGGAGTGGGGGCCTGCAACTATTTGGTTAACAACCTTCTTCAAAATATTGCCTTTCTGGTTCTTAAAAAAGACATTCAATACAGGTTTGTAACAACGTGGGGGTGAGTAAATGAAAGCATTTCACATTTTGTGAGTGAACAAGCCTTAAAACACAGCTTCTTCATATAATTTGTAATTACCAACCAGAAATGTTTAGTTTTGAGTCAAACAAACCAAAGCTTTCAACCTCAGAGTGTCCTGAAAGAGGTGTTTAGAACCCCCAAAATCCTCTCTTTACTTTTAGCTGTAAACCTCAACAAGTTATTTATGCTGACTTGATCATATTGCCAGACTGCAGTAAAAACACACAGAGCTTTGACCTCAGGGTACATTGCCATCATGCTTCATAATGGAACAGAGTCCATCTGCATCCTAAAGTTTAAGGTTTCTGCAGAACCAGAACTGAAAAAACAAACAAAACACTGCAGGAAGAAATAAAGCAAGGGTTGTCAAGGCTTCACTATATGGTGGTGCTGGAAGGCAAAACAAACTAAATGTGACACCACAACATGAAACAACCAAACTTTAACCAGCAACATTTCAAGTTGCTCTTAAGTCCTCCAGACCACCAGGGGGATTCCAATCCAAGTGTAGCTGTGCTGCCAACAAAATCGAAAAGGAATTGCGTATCATATTCGCTTATAGTAGAATGACTAGATTTCCCCCACCAAATTTAGAAGATGAGGTACAATTAGCCAGTCATTAAAATGAACCAGGTGCATCAGGATTGTGCTATAGAAGTTATTATTTGGATACTCGCAAAATAAATTAAAGTGAAATAAATAAATTCCGGCTTACACTGTGATTTTAGCCAAGATTTGCCCATCTGAGATTGATTTTGAAAATCCTAAAAGATTCCTATATTCCTAGACTAAAATCAGTAGTCTTTGATCATTAATTTAATCTTTGCTAATTTAAAAATGTTCACTGATAGCCAATTCTGGCAGTGTTGTGGTAATGTGGGTGTGTGGTGCTGCTTATAATATTTTTCTTAAATACACTGAATTTGTCGCCATTCATATACTTTTCATGATAACCAACATTTGTGCGAAATAACGTGTTTCGGGAGGAGCGTATACGAACCACGGCCGGCTCCGCATTACCTAATCAATCTCCTCATCTCAGCAGCCCAATCAGATCTGCCCTACCTACTATAAATAAACCTATTTCCTTCCTCTCCGCTTCCCTCCTTTTGTGCATTCCCTCCTCCGCCACTTCTCCGCCTGCTCTCGCACCTTCTAGCACGGGGAGCACGCAGGGTCCGAGCCGGACGCCGAGCTCTGCCCTCGCTAGGGTTCAAATCACTAGGGCTCGGAGTCCGCCGTCTTCCGGGACAGCACGCCAAACTTGCTTATTATTTACCTTATCATTATGAGGAAGCGCAAAATCATGAAATAATGTGTGGGTTGATTTAAAACTACGAACAAGATTTCTTTGTGCGCATCTCTTGACATTAGTGACAACTGAGATCCCACAGTGTGACAGGATCATCATGTTTGTAAAGTCTGACAAGTACAATCCTAAAGGACTTCATTTGAGTTGGGTTCTGGAAGTAAAAATGTTCTCCATAGGGGAATTGATTTTTAACAATAACACTGAATTCTATACTTAAATAAAAAAAACAATAAGCTACAAATAGCAAATAAAGCTGTAAAGAGACCTACTGTGAGCTACAAGGTTGTCATCAGTCCACATTATTTCAATTATTTACTATTTTTAAATAATACTATTAAAAAGTGGAATTCCTGGTGAGAAAGCACATGCTTTAGTCCAGGTCTGAGAGGAGATCCCTCAGGAGAACACCCGCCACCTCATCAGGAGCATGTCCAGGCGTTGTAGGGAGGTCATAGAGGCACGTGGAGGCCACACACACTACTGAGCCTCATTTAGACTTGTTTTAAGGACATTACATCAAAGTTGGATGAACCTATAGTGTGTTTTTCCACTTCAATTTTGAGTGTGACTCCAAATCCAAACTTTCACGGGTTAATACATTTGATTTCCATTGATAATTTTTGTGATTTTGTTGATTCAACTATGTAAAGAACAAAGAATATTTAATTCATTCAGATCTAGGATGTGTTATTTGAATGTTCCCTTTTATTTTATTGAGCAGCATATAATGATTCTGCAAAGACATCTCTACCATTGACAATTTTTGTCAGATTTTCAGACGCTTTTTTGCTTCAAATAAAAGTTTGTGATGCGTTGGTCTGGTTGGTTATTAACAAAGACTTGAAGAAAGAAAAATGAACGAGAAAGCTATTTCCAGAACCAAGGTTGCATATAAGCGGACAGAAACTTTTCTTCATCCTTTTGTAATAATTACACTTTATTTAACCTCATATTTTGCACTGAAGTAATAAAAAAAGGCATGAACTAATAAACGAGTGGATTACATTAGCATGAAAAGCTAAGCAGACCAGGTCTGTCTGGAGACCGGAGTGATGATCCCTTATTATTTGTACACAACCACGCAAGCTGTGCCAGAGCTCCAAACTTCCACCCCCACTGTTTGGCAAAGCCAAGTTTGCGGAGAGGCTCTTGTCTGTCAGTTCTGTGAGATGCTTTTGGTGAAAGAGCAGAAAAACATGAGATGAGGTGTCAGAGAGGGCATGCAAGACGCTAAGGGAACAGTATTGAATGCTATCTCAGGGGCCACTGCGGTTAACCATGTTTGACAGCTGCAGCGGCTCAAGCCTGTACCTGAGTCGCCCCAGCCAATCAGAGCTCTCGTGGCCGTGTCTGAACCTGCGGCCAGTGAAGCGCCCAAAAAGAGTGTAAGTGCATTCTGACACCCTCCCATATTAAATGTCACGGAGTGTCACTGGGTCCTAGTGCCCCACAGTCCTTCACTCATGGGTTGGATATGACTATCGACCACAGATGACTCATTGTTGTCTTTGGATTGTCCTGAGACAGGAGGGTAAAATGACAAAGAAAATATTTCCTACCCCAAAGATAATCTAAAGAAATCAAGTGAAAAATTTATGGAAACAGAAAGTTCAAAAGAACAGCATTCGTATGAAATCTCGAGAAAAAAAACGAAAACAAACATGAATCCCAACTAATGACAACTGCCCCTAAACTTGAACGGCAGCATAGCTCTACACTTACAGTATTTCAACGATTGAAATATTTTGTATTTTCTCCTAAGGTACTGCAAGAGAAACACCTGAGGCCCAAATGAGGAAATTGATACTTCAGTGAAACAACTGAAAACTCCATTAGATCTGATAGTCTGAAAGAAGTACCTCCGTGCAGCTTTCCTCTAGGTAAGAAGTACTTTGATACACAGCAGGCCGCCGTCGATGTATAAACCATTATAACAATGGAAATTGTTGTTCAACAGCACCCAAGACATCTCGAATTTGTAACAAAAATAAAAATCAATAAATGGGTAACAGACACCAAAAGATGACCGGTAAACGAGAAATGTCTTCTATATTGCACATCTAGAGTCATTAACGTAATGGATGCTGAATTACGACACCCATAACCGACAAAGCCTCTTCACAAATGCGTTCTGTGGCTCTAACTCACTCTCTCTTCTGTCTGTCACCGCACGTAAGGAACAGACAGCTTGTCCATAGATCTGGAACTGATAAGGGCAAAATAGAAGCATATCACTGCCAAAATAAATCTCTATCAGAAAAACACTGTCAACGGACGACTTATTCATGCCAAACAAGTATCACTTGGTATCGTCGATGAATACCTAAACAGTCAAAGTCAGAAGTTGGTATCCGGGCTGATAGAGACTTTGACAAGTTAACTACTTTGGTCTGTCAATCAAACGCCTCTACAAAGAAAAATGGTCTTTCAATAAACGTTTATATTCTGATCTCACCGGCCGAGTGAACTCATCTTAAATGGCTACAAATCTTCTTTCAAGCGATCCAGAACCTGAAAACGGTCGATACTAACATATAACGATATAAACAACACATTGACGCGCTACAAAATGAGCCCCCTGAAAATCACAGCCTGAAATAACAGTCGCATCGTAAGAAACAACATCTATCAATTAAGCATGCTTTCTCCTGCCACTCTTTGAAGATGCATCACAAATTCACATTTGTGTTGCGCTTGCATCATAAATGAATCATAAGGCAGCCATTCCCGTTTGATTGTATTAGTATTGCAAAAATCCTGATGGATTCTGTTGCTTCAAAGGCGCCCATCTAAAAGACTTCAGGCAGGCTTGGAAATGCACAAATCTAGCAGACTCTTAAAAATTTAAACAGAGACAGAGACCTTCTTCTGGGACCGCCTGTCAAACCTGCCCTAATATGTAAGATACACAAACAACTCGCACTGCAGCATATAGTAAAGGCTTGTCTCTCAGACCCTGACAACCGCGGGTCTGGGCTTTATTACCTCAGGCAAACCTACGCTCTCATATGCATTATATGTTTACATACACAACTGTGAACATCATACAGATGCACATATGAACGGCACAGCTGCTCTGATCCTTATAACTCGCAGAGAAACGGATACATATTTTATTCAAAAAGGCAACATTTGAGTGAAATACTATTTGATGAGAGCTTGGCAAAAAATTGGATGAGGTTACAGTCATGAGGTTAATTTTTTTACTGTACATCACCTGAAATCTGGATAAATAAGCTTTCTGATAATGTTAGGATAGACCAATATTATAATGATTAAAATTAAAATTATACAAATGAAGATCTTAGCAATGCTTTTTACTAATCAGAAATTACGTTTTGAGATATTTATAGTAAATACCTTCAAAATGTACAAAATGCCTTCATGGAACAAATTTAATTATTTTTGGGCATAAACAAAAAATCGATAATTGTGACCCGTACAATGTATTATTAGCTATTACTACAAACATACCTCTGCTACTTATGACTGGTTTTGTGCTCCATTGAAATTAAATAATGAAATAAAATAATATTATAAAAACGCACACATTATTTAACATTGGAGATTTCTGATAATTAATCAAAACGTATTAAAAGACAAGCTCTTTGCATCCAAACGAGGCGGATGAATTAACTACTTTCATCTTTATCCACACGAACTTATTAAAAGAGAATGCAAACATAAAATCCCTAAACCAAAGAGACATAATTTTACAAAAGCAGATGCCTCATTAGTTGGCCTGTATTTTTACTGTTGCTGTAAAACAGCAGGCTGACCGGGTGAATGTGTGCCGGGGTGGGTCATGAGGGGACCATTAACATTGACTGTTAGATTCAGCTCATGGCTTTCATTGAGCGTGACCAAATCTCTGTCGGAATGAGAACGCTGACAGTCCAACAGCGAAGCCGATACGAGACATACAGCTGGGAGAGTGGCATCTTTCAATGATGTGGCAGTTCTGAGTACCCACAGGAGACTCCTCACCAAACAAGCACCACGCCACATGCCTATAAACAAATCTCACTCTCCCGGAGAACTGCCAAGTGCGTAGACGCTACCGAGAAAGATGCAAAACTGGCTGTGGGGAGCAGGCGGTGTCACTTTAAAATGTCTTGACGGATGAAAAATGACACGTAAAGAAAGGTCAGTAATCTTCACCGATTCAGGGGTGAATTTTCTGTGTGTCGAGATGCAGATGAAAGGACTGAGGACAGGCTTTATTCCTGAGGCACATTTTCCGATTCACAGGTAAACAACACAAACTAGAGCCAAAAATGGGCAAACCAGTCCTCAGAGCAGCCAGAAGATCTATCAAGTGCCTTGCTTGGCCTTCACTGGCACCCTTCCGGCCATTAACTTCCTCCGTTACGGAAAAAAAAAAATAGGCCAACTTGCCAATTTCCAGCTTCATGGGACGCCCTGCTTGTTTTTGATCAGCCTCGGTGTTTAGCCAAAGCGATAACGATGCCAGTACATCTCACAAAAACAATTATTTACTGCGGGCAAGGCTTTGAATTACCTTCAATTATCATTTCTCGCTAAAAGATTTAGAAACCTTTTATTCCTCCACCAGAGAAAGGGGAAAGGGCAGACAGCAAATAGCTTCAGGGTAAGCTTGCGTCCCTCCAGACTATATGTGAAAAGATTACAGCGTTTATGAGGAAATAAAATGCAATCCAAGAGCGGGCTGAATCCATAACGGATAAAGGTGGGTTCAAAGAGTTAGCATTCCTATTCATGGGGAAAAAAAAAAAAGCTTTGGAATCGAGAGCACTATTTTTTTTATCCTATATGGTTTTATGATTTATCTGAGTGATAGAGACAGAGAAGTGAAAATGACATATTGCTTATCGGGAGTTAAGTGTGTGGAGGTTGATGATGAAAAGGCTTTTATGTTTGGAGAGAGATTTCTGTCAGACAGGAAAGAGCTCAATCATTTCATTACACTTCATGCTGAAGAATAAACGAGATGGAGCTACATATAAGTAGCATTTCAATTCTTGTGAACAAATGATTACTGTTTACTTCTGTGAATAAATCTTTTTTTTAATGCATCATTCTTGTTCATGGTACAGCTCAAATGAATTGTAAGAAACCTTTTGAATTTTAGTTCTATATTTATTGATTTGAGTGTGATTTTGAAACTCAAAAAAAAACAAAACAAATAAATATAATCTGAATTTAAATCCGTAAATGAATCATTTGAGTTCATGGCTCTAGCTTCATTCATTATCAAAAAAGCAGCTAAAATATTCTTAAAAATGTTACCCTTGTCTATTACAGAAGAAAGTGAGTCATACAGGTTTAGAATGAAATGAGGGTTCTTTTTTAAGGTGAACCATTTCTTGAGCTCCTTTGTAGACATGGACAATTTGAATTGAGCATTCAAGAACAAAAGTCTTATTAAAATGAAAATATTATAAAGTTAAATTATTCTGAATGACTCATAAAAGACACACACACACACAAAAACACACTGGTGTAATGGTGTAACCAGTGTTGGGGAGAGTTACTTTTAAAAGTAATGTATTGATATTGCATTACTCCATAAAAAAGTGACCACTTATTACAGTTGTGGGGCTTGCTTTTTATTTTTTTAATAACGAAAACCCCAAAAGCAAATGTGTTTGCCTCTGCACCTCACTCACAATTGTCTGTGACTAATTGAGAAAGCTTACAGTACTTATTTGAAATATATTTGATAATTTCTTGTACGTGTAAAAATAATGCATTACTTTATTACTTACTTGAAAAAATTCATCTGATTACTCGCATTATTTGTAATGCATTTTCCCACCACTGTGTGTAACCTACAGAAAGTGCACTGAATGAATCAGATAACGAATCTGAATGAATCTTTTCAGTAAACAGAACACTTTAAATCACTGGGTTAAATTCTACACCACTAATGAGCATAAACATGCTGTAATGTTAGTTAGCAAATATTTCAGTCCTAATGGGCACAAAATGAACAGCAGTTGCCGAGTTGTTCAAGCTTAAGGCCTTAGAAAACCACGCTGACCTCCCTTTCATTCAAGTTCACAAAATGGTTGGCGAGTGGCTATGGCAACCACGGCATTGAATGGTGGCCTGGGCGGCTCAGTGCCAGTCAAAGTTTTGTGTAGAGGAAACGCCACAGCATGTTGATTTAGAGGTGCAGAGGACAGAGAGAGAGAGTGAAAGAGAACACTAGTGAGATAATTGTCTCCCGTATGCGCTTATAAACTGGCAGGCCAGCAGTGACTTGGCCTCCCTCAACCCATACAATCTCACATCCTGTTCTGATGTGCAAATATGGAAATGTTTAAAGTGCTGATACTACATAATATCACACAGAATGTTCTGACTAGAGGAAAGGTCAGAGGCAGCCGACCGACTGTCAATCTAGGGATGAGTCAGTGTTAAGTACGCAGACAAGTTAATTATGTTTGGGGTCCAATTAAAAAAGAGCCATAGGAGCCTGTGTAGGTGAGACACACACAAAATAATGATTAATCCAGGGATGAAAAAAGAGCATTTCACTGAAGCATTATTATCTTAAAAAGAAAATATCATGCTTTTGCTAAGAAGCTATGAAAAAAAGTAGAGTTTTGCACTTAATGATGTAACATCCACCTGACCTCTGTTATATAAATATATATATATATATATATATAAAAATACATAGTTGAAGATTTTAACTTCACGTTGTCATAAAAAAAGTTTTGTAATTTTTTTTTTTTCTGATTTCATTATATATATATATATATATATATATACACACACACAAAATCCAAATAATGTCAACAAAACAATAATATAATATTATATTATATTATAATTGTAATGAATATAATTAATTAACATACTAACAGATAGACAGACAGACAGACATATGTTTTTACGTCACAATTTCCGAACAAAAGTTTTTGATTTCATGTTGTTTTTCTAAACTTGACAAACATATAAATAAATAAATAAATTATTTTACCAATATGCTGTTCAATTCTGGCAACCTTTTAAAAATATTTTGGGCCACAAAATAAATCCTGATGGGCCTAATGCACCCGTTAAGAGCATAGGACACAAAACAAACACTCAGATATACCCTAACCAAACAGGAAGCTGCTAAAAAGGGCTCTCAGTCCCAGGAACAAACAGCACAAATGCATCTTAACCGTTCAAGCAAGCCATGAGAGATGCCCTTCACTTCACTGACCAAACTGCATCGTGCTTTCACTGCAAAACTATTCCAATTTACAAGCCTGCTGTAACGTCCAGTTCTCCCATTGCCCATGTCTCCTACTTTAGTTCACAACTGCCCTTCCTGTGGGGGAACACGGCAACAAGCAAACACAGCAGACAAATACTGAGCACACACTTACACACACAGCAAGACGGCAGCTTTAAATTCTACTGTTAAACACCTGCTGCTGTTGAAGGCGACAAATTTGTGGCAGGGCGTCCAAACCATTACATTTCCGTGACAACCTCCGCATGGTAACAAAACACAGCCAGGTGGGAATGCTTTACTGCTGCGAATAAACATTATTAGCTATTTTGCAAAGTAGAAAATGCTCAGTCTACTGTGGTCAGCTTAATTGAAATTTTGTACCATGGGGACATAAAAACACTGTTAAGGAAACCTTTGACATCTGAAAAAAAACAAAAAACAAACATACAGTACAGAGAACTGAATTGGTGCAATATGCCTCCACAAAAACAGGAAATAAATAGCAAGCCAAAATAAAATGCTCCTGTAAATCTCTCTCTCTATTTAATCCATACTCGGAGGTCATACGTTCAATACGCAGCTAAAATATTCTAATTGAGTAATTATGTCCAGCTGTGGCCAAACGATCTGGTCTGTTCATTTAATGTTACTAAACAAAAGACATAAAACATGCAAGAAGGCGTGCTGAGTTCCCTGCCATCACGTCTAAACTTCCAACCATCTAATAGAGCTATTTGAGACGGTTAAGCAACGCTTCGCCCATTAACATGAATAGATTCTAATGGCTAGACAAATTGTGTTCACATGTGACAACTTTGATGGATGATCTTGACAATGATATTTTGAGTGCAATATTTCCACAATATTACCCATAATTAAGTGGAAGTGGTTCAATCAAAGGCTCTCGGCGAGGATGTGTAAGCGAGAAGCTCGACACGTGACTCTAACAGCTCTAACAAGGTCAACAAGCATGCTGGAGTAAAATAAGACAATTCATTTCACAACGCAGTGCTGGAATTCTACTGTTGCACCTCTGGAGGGCTTTCTGGCAGCTGGAGCTCTTTTGTTTGAGAGGAACAACTGTTTAAATATGAAACTAATTCGGATGTCAGCTCGAACACTACATTCACAGTGACCAAACTTGGGCATTTCTGTCACATTACTTGCTACTGTAAGTGGATTTATCGTGTTTCTCAACAGAAACTGATTCATAGGACTATACTGGCATAAAGGGGCAAATGTGAAGGTCGAAGAAGGACGAGCTGGTGGTTTTTGTTGTTGTTGTTTTTTTTTGTGTTCAACTTTGAGGATAAACAATACACAACAGGAGTGTATCTAGTGACAATTAAACAATGAACAGGGGAATTTTATTGTTCAAGGTTATACTTTTATAACTTCTTATAAAAGAGCTTAGCTGTATCTCATTTGGATGGATGGATGGACGGACGGACGGACAGACGGATAGATAGATAGATAGATAGATAGATAGATAGATAGATAGA
>JAUCMS010000012.1:11306230-11323069 GCA_032357445.1 Enteromius radiatus | reverse complement strand
TGAACAGTTCACTTTGAGCATGTGTGAACTGAACTTTGAACTAGATCATGAAAAGTGTGAACTTGCACAACACTGGGCTACTTAATAATATATATATATATATTTGTTTATTAAATGTACATAACACATAATAGGATAGTTCACATGTAGTAATCTGAAGATGCCTATTTTTTCATTTAAAATACTATTTAAATATATTTTATTGAAATATATTATTATTATTATTATAAATATTTATATATTTATTATTTTATAGTAGTGGCATCAGTTTGTACTCTGATATTCTAAAATAAAATACAATACAATATAATAAAATATTAATCTGAATTTTAAAAAAATTCTGAAAAAGCATATCTTAATTTAGTTTGTATTTACTTTCAGTCAAAAAGACAGAATTTTTATATTATATTGCTGGAATCGGGCAGTACTCTTATATTGTACTCTAGGTACTTCAAAGTATATTAAAGTATATTCTTAATCTAACTAATTAATAGTTAGTAGTGTAGTTATTAAAGAGTTAGTTCACCCAAAAATGAAAATTCTGTTATTAATTACTCACCTTCATATCGTTTCAAACCCATTAGACCGCCGTTCATCTTCCGTACACAAATTAAGATATTTTAGAAGATATCAGAGAGCCATCCAGCCCTCCACAGACAGCAATACAACTGAAATGATCCTAGATAAAGAAGCGTAGTAAAAACACCAGTAAAAAAAAGTCCATGTGACATCAGTGGATCAACTGATGTTAGGAGAATACTGTTAAATTTCTGCAATGCAATTTCAACCTGTTTAGCAACCTATTTATTTTATTTGTATGTTAAGAAAAAGACTGAACAGCACATGACCAGTGCACAGCAATACCAACATGCCAAGAACGCTATGACATGAGCTACAAAGGCCCAACAAAAGTGGTCTAATCCACAACAGACCCAGAAGTCGCCCGTGCCCCATCTCTGGATCAGCAGACCTGATGGTGTTCCTTCCATCTGCCACTGTACAACCCAGGACGAGGTTAACTAAACTAAAATGGAACTGATCAATCTTCTCTTCCTGGCAGCCAGTGGAAGGGGGAAAAAGTGAAGAGAGAGAGAAAAAAAACAACAAAAAAAAACAGGGCAGTCTGTCTCGCTGACAGAACAACTTCATTTATAACACAGCTGATTGGGCGCCGACAGGTAGGCCTCACGTAGCGGTGATGCCGACAGAAAGAGAAGAAAAGGGAAGACAGTAATGCTGTGCCTGCATTCAGTTTCCACATAAGAGAACAGCTGCATCATGCTCGCGATAACAAAAGCCCCCTCGCCGTTTCATGGAGTGTCTTCCTCATTAATTATCCCTCTATCTTGGGAAAGAGGAGGCATGTGCTCATCTAGGCGTTCAGAAGTGATCAACTGATAAATGGCTTGCTTAACGGACCCAGTCCTTTCAACTCCCAGAGCATAAAACATTTTGTACGGGCCGTATCGGTGCTTTCGCCTCAGTCAGAACCTAAACAACTTTTGGCTTTGCATCATTAGTTGGGAAGGAGTTGATGTCGCCTGTAAAGGTAGGCAGCCATGCGCCAATTCACTAAAAAGTCTTTCCCAGAGCAGGCTGGTGGTCTAGACTGGCTTTATGAGAACCTTCAAAGGCATTTAGGAGTGGAAAGACGTGGCTCTTTTCCATGCCAAGCCTAATTACAGTAGGTGCACCTCAGAGGCCATGTGTTAGAAGGTGGGCCCTTTCCTAAACATGGACCCCTTGGAACACCAATGAATGCACGGACCCTTGAGACAGGCACTCAAACAAAACACAATCTGGGCAATATACACACTGGGTCCAAAAACGCAGCCAAGCCACACAGCAAACCGGGCAGGAAGTGGAGCTGTCGTCCCCAGCCAAGTCTATTACTCCCTAGATCACCTAGCTCATAGACGCAGAAGGTGACCGGGAAGTGGAAGGAATTAGCCGTTTAAAGTGAGCAGGGATGACAAACAGTAACTGGCAGGTCAAATAGCTTCTCTTGCCCAAAAATGCAATCAAACCTTACAAATGTGGGTAATGCTTCAGTACACTCCCTCTGCATGCCACTCCAAAAACAGAACATGGCTGTATAGGGCATAACCGAGGGCGCAAAAATGCTTTTTTAGCAACTATACTAAACTAGATAAAAAATAGTAATAACAACAACAACAACAACAATTATAATAATAGATAAAAAGAAACATTTAATTTTGTAATGGTTGATAAAATCGTATTTTTAAATCAATTAAACATAATGGTAATATAATGAGTACCATATCAGCAGTATATCAATAATAATTATAATAATAATACATAAAACAAAAAACAAACAAACAAACAAAAAAAAAATATATATATATATTGTAATGGTTGATTATATGGTATTTTTAAATAAATTAAACATCAGGGTGATGTAATGGAATATATCACCATATCAGAGTACTACACAACAACCAATAATAATAACAATAATAAGTAATTGAACAATTAAAAAAAAATACAAAATACTTGTATTATTTAAGGGGTTTAAAACTGTAAATGCATTAAATGTATTTTATTGTTTCCTAAATTCAAATTTACACCAAAGGTACACCACTTTTTAAAATTACTGGGTATTTTTCTTTCTTTTTTTTCTTTTTTATGAACAATCATGTGATACAAAAGTACTAGCTGCTGAAAATACAGTTTCCCCCCAGAGATTGTAATACATTTAAATAGAAAAAAGCATTTTTTAGGTATTTCACCATTTTTACCATATTATTCATTAAATATTTGCAGCGTTGGCAAGCATAAGAGACTGTTACGGTATCAGATGTGACGTGAATGTGAAAGGAAGTCAAAGATTTCAGTTCCAAACACAAAGCATGTAGTGTTCAAAAAAAGAGTTGATTAGTTGAATCATTTGTGTTTAATTAGGGTTGCATCTAAACTCCAGGAGTTTGACACCCCTGTCCTAGACACACCTAGTGCAAACACTCATACTATGCCCCAAAAAACAACTCCTTAAAATTCACAAGCAGTCTGTGTAGAAGAATAAACTTGCTGAACCATTTGAGATCCACCCACTCACTCAACCTGCCTTCCAGTAAACAGCACTTCTACCTCAGACCCAAGCTTCAGAAACCTCTTGATGTTAACATGCAAAAACTCACACTCATGCACTACACATATAATCATTACTCAGAAAAAACAACATAACGAGAGGGCCATGTGTTGGTCAAGTTTTTCTCAAGTCCCTGCGGGTGAGGAGCGGCAGAAGCCCTCTGTCCGTTCCACAGATATCCAAAGAAACACACACACACAAACACAAACACGCACACACGGGACACAAATGCAATTTATGGCAGGAATCAGAGAGTTTGCAGCTCAGTGCTCAGGCAGGAGAGATGAGGTTATCACCTCTATCTCCACGCCGGTGGGGGCCGCAATAAAATCATACCTCAGCAACAGGGCCCGGCAATGAGATTTGCAGGACAGTTGTAAATGTTCCAGAGTGCTTTCTCTCTCCCCAGCTCTCTCTCTCTTTCTTTCTGACACAAGGGCACCCTGGTATTTCACCCCACTTCCCACCAACAGCAGAGGCTTTAAGGCACGTATATTTGGAAAGGCTTCATGCTCAAATATAACATTTAGAGCTGCAGAAAGGACAAAGCCAGGCTGCTTGTTTCGCTTAGCACAACAACAGCACACAAACAAGTGCTGTGGATCTACTAAAGGTATCAAATCATCTTTATTTAGATGTATTAGGCTTTGAACAGGTAAACTATAAAGCTACCATGATTGAAAGGCGATTGGAGGCAGTAATGGACTTTTTGGGGGGGGTCTTAATTGACAGCTCTCATGTTGCCATGTTGAGAGAAATCGGGAGTATTTTTTTTTTTTTAAATGAATGAAAATTTCTCTTTCTGATGCCTATATTGTCACAAACTCCGGGTAAAAAAGTGCCCTATACTACATTCCCACACTTTTTGTATTAGTAATACGGTACGGCAAACTAATGCAGTTTATGTCGAAACTCTTATCGATGCATCCAAGCCGCTGAATCATTATTCAATAACAAACCAAAGTTCATGTCCTCTCATCCCTCTCGCGCTCCCTTCCTCTGAGCAAGCAGCTTGCAAGTGTGTAGCACTTCATCTTTGGTAAATGGCTGTTTGAAACCTCCTGGCTTAAGTGGAAGACTAAAAGGAAAGTCTTTAAAATCACAATCGAACTTCAACAAGCACACAGAGGCAATAGAGCCATCCATCAGCAGACAGGTACGGCTCGGTAATATCACCTCTAGTGAGGTGGAGACTTCATCTCAATAAAAGCCCTCCTTTTGTGACTGCGGTGGAAGAGGGATGAATATAGAGATGCATTTGGAAGGAATATGTTTTTTTTTTTATTGCCGTGGTAACCTGACGCAAACTGTGTCACCTCCCCCATCCCATCCCGGAATAATGAAAATACATACAAAACGCATCGCTCTGCATCTTAGAAATGTCATTGCATAAATAATGCAGAGATTCCCCCTTTCGCATCCTAAGGGTCTATATAACACATGGCACAAAATGGATGGCGCTCCAGCATAACAAGGTCTGGTCGTCATAAAAAGCTTTCAGACAAATGGCGTACCGTCCTCTCCAATAAATTACAAGATGCAAGGAGGAATGGAACAGCGCTCGGTTAAATAAATGCACCGACACACGGGTGGACGGGACAGTGGGTAATTCATCCTATCGTTTCTACTTCTAACCCTGACTCCGCCCCTTCATCTGTCCTCCAGTTTATAGAAGTGATTTGAGCTACTGTACCGAACTTTGTTACGGCTAAACATATGCAGATGTCTCGTGCCACTGAATATCCTGAATAGGTGCATATGTGTGTGTTGTTGACAGCTGGTTTATCTAAACAGTCAGAATTTTTCAGCAAACAAGTGTGTTTATGTGTAAAGAAAGGCAGGTGGAGCTCCAGTTGTCTCTCTCTGAAATCTTGAATGTTCTGACATCTCTCTGCCCTCAGGACACCAGCGGGCTGCCAGAGTCCCACAAGGCTGTTTCATGGCAGGAGGGAACCAAGCAAATATCTACCTGCGGTTCCTCAGAGATAAAAGGAAGGGAGATAAAAGGACAAAATGTTCATTACTGGCTTAATTTTTAAGCATGTGTCAATCCAAAAAAAGTCCAATAACAAATGGTTTTGTAAGGTTTTATAAACTGGTATAATGCAGTCTAGGAAGGTTTTGGAGTGTAAAAGCAAATATTAAGATTCTTTAGAGAGGCCACAGGTGAGGGGAGTATGCGATCTTTTTAGCAGATCTGCAGGTGGAGGGTGTTTTGTCTGTACAAGCTGGATGAGAGAGACTGCGGAGCGGGTGATCAGAACAGACGGAGGGCGTTTGACCAGCTCGCTGTGGAAGAGTCTTAATCTTATTTGCCCTGTAATCCACATGCAGCTCCCGCACACGCTCAAGGCCGCCGCATCGACACCAGATCCAGCGCTGCAGCTCGCTTGTAATTCTGACAGCACTATCACTCTGTTCTCCTCACCAGCAAGCAGGTCACAGCAAATCAGGCCAGAGGAGGAGCTTGTACGGAGGCTAGACTCAGCAGATGTGACATGCTGAAGTACTTCGACTGCGCTGAAGTCACAGACCTCTGCCCTACACAAACTCCAGGTGATTATCATATTAACTGATCATTTAGATGGTCACTGTGAGATGTTTAGGGTTTCCCAGCCACTCTACAGTCAACGTGAAATCCAAACTAGCCCTATTTACTTTCTAAGAGTCTTACTGTGTACGTTTTCTCCCCAAAAATTTGTAAAGAATTAGGAAATACATACATAAATACATATAATTCATAAACAGAGGAATAACTACATGAGCGCAAACATACATGATTCAATAAATAAGTGATACATATTTGTCCTTTTTTATTTTGATGGACTTATGTTAATACAGCAAATGCATTCATTTTCTTATATTTTACTATTATTGGTAAATTAATGGTTCAATACATTAAAATTAAACATAAAACGAGCCCCAGTATATTACACACAGTCTTTAACTAAAATATAACCCACAAGTTGAATCCCAACATTCAATCCTTTAAGGTTGTAATGTTATGTTTTATGAAAATAGAACTGTACATTTCACAAAAGGACATGTTTCCCAGGATGCCTTGCAGCTTCACAGTGAGCCCATTCTGAATCAATTCCAGCAGTAGCAGGAGAAGCCCAGCAGGATTAAACAGCACTCTGGGCCTCGGCCAATTAATCAAAGCAGAATTGCTGTAGAGGGGAAAAGGCATTTACTCAAGACTCCTTCTGCACACCAACAATAAGCACAGGCCATTTCCTGGAACCCACAGCATGTTTTTAAAACAGCGGGTCAGGCCGATAATGCTACTTTGAGCTGAATGGTGTTCTCTGAGCGCAAACAGCTCTAGGCCAGACCCTGAAGGCCCTACTGGAACCCCAGAACTTACAACATGACACCAGACCTGAGACCAGACCGGAATAATCAAACAGAAATTTCTCTGTTAAAAAAGCCAGCTGAAGCCCCAGCTTCTAAACCAGGCATGCTACACTGATTCTAACTGCCAGCCACACGTTACATTCAGTCTGGACTTAGAAATGGATTAAAAGGGCTTGTGATGCTAGTGGTGCACAAATTACACTATTTACTTTTAATAAAGAACATTTAATGCAAAACTGAACTTTCTGTCATTGCCCTTTTTTCTTTTCTTTTTGTAGAACACAAAAAGGATATTAAAATATAATGTAATTAGTGCTAAGCAACGATTAATTGTGACTATTCAGATCCAAAATAAAGTATTTGTCTACATAATATGTGTGTGCACTGTGTATATTCAATATGTATATTTAAAGATTAAAGGAAGATTTTGCTTATCTCAGATGGGCGAAGTATACTTTGGCCTTTAAGCTGGCGCGGCGTTTGCTGTAGGCAAGTTTGTTTAGGTATTCGGCCCTACTTTGTTTCCTTTTTTGAAAAAATTGCTAACCCTGCTTTTAATATTTATGAATATTTGTTTTTATTTATTTATACAATTTTACATTTCTTGTTAATTACTTGCCTGTCAGTTTGTGGCAAAATATTTTGCAGTGTTCACATGTTGTTTATTACTGCATGTAATTTATTAAAATAGTTTCATTTCATAAAGTTTATTACAAAAATATTTTTGGACTGTTTTTGTTGAATAAAATATTTTTGTTCCCAATATATTTTATCATTGAGGATTTATTAAAAAAAAAAAAAACATAAAAAAATCTCATCTCATCTCGAGGGATAAGTGTCTCGTCACACCCCTAATAATTAATATATAAACATAACAAATTTTCCTAAATATATGCATACATATATACAAAAATAAAACTTTTATTTTGGACGTGATTAATCATGATTAATTGCTGCCCAGAACTAATTACCTATAATAAAGTATAATATAAAAAAGCTGAAACATTTTAGTGAGAAATAAAATCTAGGTATTTATGCTAATAATTGGGCAATAGGCAAATTTCCAAATCCATGAAAGTAAATCCACGTGGATTAAAACGTGAATCATATTCATCTATGACTCAGTTTGAGGCTTAATTTGTTTCAGGGAAACAACTCAGTATGTTTACATCTTACTACATTTTCTTAAACTAAGATTTCTGTCGCTGAAAGCAAACACTGACCCTCCAAATCCAGACAGTAGCATCTTTTATCCATGACAGGACAGCATCCATCAAAAATCTTATAAATGATTTGTTTTACTACCACAAAGCTAAAGAACTGCTGCTCGGAGCAAACAGCACTGCAGAAAGAGACCTTATTAATGAATAATGCTAACGAATAAACCACATATTTATGAAATATGACTTCCTCTTTATTTCTATTGCTCAGCATGACTTTCTCAGATATGTCCAGAGCAGGGCTTCATTACTGGTCTCTCTACCTGTCTAATGACTCATCGGACAGACCGACACAGCAACTTATGCTAATAAAGAGCACCTGGCCATAATATACCCTTCAACAACCACAGCTTTTGTAGCTTTAATGCACTTAATATAGCATTTCTCAATGGCACGATTCTCAAACTAAGTTTGATAAACTGTCGAGGTAGACTGCATCTTAATACTCTCATATCGAACCTGTTTGTGTGTGTTTCACAGAAAGACATTGATAACAAAAAAAATCATTATTTCTACTGTTGTATGAAACTGTTTGTCCACTTCTCTATGAGCTTTTAATCCACATCTCTTTTATCATATACTGAGCATTGTGTTTTGACGATAAAACCCTCCGCTCTCTGTAAACACCATTATAATCATGACCTTGACTCTGCTTGAGGTTTGAAGGGCGGCCAGACGGCAGTATCTGTGAGCACTAAACAGCTTCCTCAATCACATTCTATATCAATTTTTTGTTTCGTACTCCTTCAGCCAAAGTTGGTGTTTGATATTGGTGTTTGCCACTACAGAGCGGCATTCAAAGGTTATTCCACTTGTAGAAGACTTGAAATAATAATATCGAAGCTCTACCCTTCAGCAAGGCACAACCACAAGAGCGATGTTTTCACAGTTATCGAAATCGTGCCTGGAGCAGCTGTGTATCCTTCTGCTAATCAGCTTTAAATAGCTGATGACGATCTGGTTTGATTCAGGACACATTCAGCCACCTGAGCAGACAGAAATACAATCATCAGAACAGGCCAGAAAATCAAAAACATCTGCCCGTGAAGAAAATATTCCACAGTATAATGTGGACAACTGCAAAAAAAAGCAGCAACGTTATTAATCCAGCTGTATATACAGTAACACATCAGAGGTGTTCGTACACTTCATGTGGGGGATTGTGGGATCACGTTTATGCAAATGGTAGGGTAAACATGTTAAGAGGCAACCAATTGAGGTGCAATTTCAAAATATACCAAAATCACAATCTCAATTTTCTAAAAAAAAAAAAAAAAAAAACATTGTGTCCATACAGTGTATATATTTCTATAGTTTTTGTTTTTGGAAAAAAATATATAATTTCAACAAAATAAGAAAACTTTGAACATATTCGTCCTGTTCAAAAGTTTTCACCCCCCGGCTCTAAATGCATCTTGTTTCCTTCTGGAGCATCAGTAAATGTTTGATAGATTTTTAATAGTTGTGTTTGAGTCCCTAAACTGTCCTCAGTGTGAAAAGATGGATCTCTAAATCATACAGTCACTATTGGAAAGGGTTCAAATATGCAAAAGATGCTGGACAACTGAAGAATCTGCAGATTTTTCTGAAGAACAGTGCTAAGTTTAACTGTTCAGGACAAACAAGGGACTCATGAACAACCGTCGTAGATCATCAGGTAACCACACACACTATTAAGAACAGAAACTTTTGAGGGGGGTTATTTGCTATTTTTTTGTCTTGTGGACTATATGCAAACATCTTTTGTGCAAAATAAAAAATACTTGGTCATGGTTGTTTTTTTGTTGTTGTTTTTTATTGGTTTGTTTGTTTGTTTTTGGTCCAGGTTTGTCTTTTCAGTGACAATGTATATTTTAAGTATGCACTCTGTTTGTTTAAAGTTGTTCATGTTGTTGTGTTAAGTCCACTAGGAGTACTTACTATGCATTCATTAGCAATATAGTGGTTACAAATAACAACAAACCTCTTGAACTTTAAAACAATTCCAGCCACCATCCAGCACTCAAACCCCACAGTAAATCAGTACAAGCACCAATTATGTGCGGTACCACAGCACGCATACTTCACACACACACACACACAAGAACAAAAGCTGACATATCACCCTGAATCCAGGCGCATAATATTTGCAATGAAATGGTTTGATATTTACATTGAAATGTGCTGCTCAGTCACCACTGTTCGGGCTAATGTGCCACATGTGGTGTTATTTCTCTGCCAGTTTAACCGCGGTTGCTCCATCTCCCAAGCATCCGTGTAAAAGTATCTCCTGGCTAACGCGTTAATTACACCTTCATTTATGAAATGAGCGGGTGACTTGGGTTTCTGTACCAGAGAAAAATCACATTACTCAACTAATTAATAACTTAATTAAGGCTTCTCGCACGTCAGGCGTGGCTGATTACATAATAATTAAAAGTAAATGGGTGACTTATTTAATGGCACCTTGAGAGCTGATAGAGGTGAATCGCTGTGATTAAGCCACCGCTGATCAACTGTCTTTTTTTATTCCTTTCGTTCCACCACTAACGTCCCTTCATTAAGCTACAAAATGAGGAGAAATAACAAAACTAACTCTATTCAGATAGCTAAAGGCTGATTTTTAACCACAAAGTCCTCCTACAGCATCGTTCAAGAGCACAGAATATCGTAATGTAAGCTTATGAGACCATTTTAATGCATTAAACAGACTGTTGCACTGTACCTGACTAATGCAAATTATCTTTAATTGGCTAACATTCACACTCTAACAAAGATCACTCTGATGTTCACTACACTTATTACAAATTCTAAACGGGATGATAGCCGTCACATCAAAACCATTAACATTTCATATAGTTTTCATTAGGAAACTGGGTAAACTGGGAAGGGAGGATTCAAGTTGTATACATTACAATAAGCCTAAAAAAAATAATGTCATAATGTCATACATTTTATTTCTAAATAAATGTAGATGAAACTCTAGATGGCAAAAGGTGATGGGTCTTAAGTAACTGTGTTGAATTACCAACAAGCTGATTGGTTTATGTTGCATATGCAGCCAATGAGATTGTTGCCCTAACATATAAATGGCTGGTTAGCATTCACTCAAGTATTTTGCAGCTCACATTTAGAGATCCCCTGAAGCCCTCCACCTCCCCAGCTTCACTTGTATAAATCTGCTACAGGTTAAAATATGATATTTGTGCAGCAGCAGTATGTCTTAAATTCTCACAGCATTGTATCAGCGCAAGTATTGGCAGTAGTAAGCTCCTGTACTTGCTTTGCTACAGCAGCAGTAATGTACAACTAGCAAAAACAACAGCAGCAACAATTCAGCAGAGTAGCACATCTATTATCCATTACCATGCTAAAATCTTTTTAGGAATGCTGTACTACCCGTAAGATCCCTCTTGGGGGAAAAACAGCTTAATCTAATTTGCTGATCATACCTAGTTTATATTGGTTTTCCAATCTGATTATAATGGCCCCAAAGGAAGACATGTTTTTATAGGGCAAAACCCAGGAAAGTATTTGAATTTCCATTGTCCCAAAGGTTTTCCATGTGGGAGAAAAATGCTGGTCTGCTAGAATGGCCAAGCTGGTTTTAGGTCTCCACTAAGACAAACCTGGAAGATCAGATAAAACCTGCTAGATTTTGAATGGGGTGCCTGAAATAAGTTAATGTGGTTAACACAAGCAGAACAATAATGTTTTGTTATACAACATAAAACACATCAGTACAATTCCCACGTTTCAAGCTTATCTTAAAATTTTGTTTTGCTAACAAGTTGCATAAATGTGAGTGCAGAGATTGTCTGGGACATTAAAGGCCATCCCGCCGAACAGCTAAACTCATCTAAGTCATTAGACGGCTTTTGCAGCCTCACTTTATAACTCTAAAATGAATTAAAAATGTGAAGACTATCATGACCACAGTGTGGCTCACAGATCTCCAATCGCCAACGGAAAAAACAAATCCTACTGGGGCTAGAAAACTGGGGTGATGCTAACATCTGGGTTGGCCTATAAAAACACGTCAGACCGACTTCAAGACTGCACGATTTTGACTCACTGACAGGTTTTGAGAAATCACCAACAAATGCCTGAAATCAGAGGCATATCGGTGCTCGTTCACGCGAGGGACAATCGCACACAGTGTGAACTATCAAAGACACGATCTGAGAGAATCGCCAACACCCGTGAGATAGTTGGCCTGCTAAACGATTCAAAATCATGCTGTGTGATTACCTACAGCCAATGAGAGAGCAACATCCAAGGCAGCGAGAAGTTGGGGGAGGAGTTACAAAGGTATAGAAGGTATATTAATCTACTATTTATAGTAGAAATCCCAGTCTCACGTGAGAACTCCGGTCTTGCATATGTGACCTTGCATTGCTTCCATGTCACTTCTCACGTGTGTTTGGCAGTGAGACAAAGTCATCGCCGATTCTTCCTGTTGTAAAGTCATGCATCCCCCTGTCGCCCGTCATCGTGCAATGTGAACACAGAAGCGACTGAATGCTACCCTGGATAGTCATGCAGTGTGAAAAGATCTGTGACACGACCACTTTGAAAAATGTGCAGTCTGAACTCAGCATAAGAGGAACAAACCAGCTTAAAACCTATTCTTCCATATGAATGGTCTCTTTAGAATAACATATATTCTCTCTTGAATCCATGGAGCACATTTACAGGATTTACCGTATGTTGCTCAATACAATTAGCAGGATAAGGTGACAGCATGCTATTTTCTACACGACTCGATAACGTATTGTCCACCAAAGTGGCTCTTTCTACATTACTTCCAGCGTACAGCAGATCGTCCTCATCACCTGCTCATTATTTCTGAGCCAGATTAGCAAAGGCAGATTGGCTTGGTCCTTTATCTATCGACGGGGTGATTATACACTGACAATGTTAATGAAATTAGTCTCCTAATGCTTTTTGGACCTATTAAAAATGTGCAGATCCTCAATCCACAAGAAGTCTTTCAAGACACCCTGCCTCCTTTTTTTTTTCTTCTAGCAGACTAATAGAATTTCCAGTGAATTCAAATGAATGCTGGTGATGAAGAGGGAAAGCAGCCATTATAAATCATGAACACACTGCTTTGTTTTTCATTTGAAGTGTGGCAGCCTGGGACCACCATACAGCTGAAATACAGCCAAGGAGGAGATGGCAATATGCGTGATTGTGATTTGGTAGAGAAGCGATTGTACCGGAACACATTCACAGACATTTAAACGGAGCTCGACCATTAAAATTAGCATTTGTGTGGGTGAAAGCCGCCTTGACTGCTAATACAAAATTAAGCCTTTACAAATTTATATGGACATCTCCAGACTCAGATATAGTAATGGCTTTCTTTTATGAAAGTTCATTCAATTAAGTCCCTTTGCAGGGAAAATTTGACGTCTAGGTCGGAATAAATATGAACAAATTGCCTTTGTGTTGTAGAGCTCGGGGCTGCGGCAGGAGATGAGGGAGGCTTTCGAAACAGGAAACATCTGAGGAAAAAATATGATTAAAATAACAATGTGCTGCTTTTCATATCCAACCACCAAGAATGACATCTAGCAATGACCTCTGGGAAAAAGCAACAACAAGGCATCATTCACCATTTCCCCTAAAAGCAAGAAGCCCCAAGAAGGACTCTGTAGTTCTTTGGCTGATCGTCAAAATACAGCTCAGTTAACCTGAAACACAACAAAGTCCCTGGTCACTATTCAGAAGCACTAGTCAGCAAGTTTCGACTCCAAAAACACACCGGCGTGTCTGTCCACACATCAAATGTGCCATGCGGATAATTAGGATGCCTTGTCAGAGTCGTTTATGGCGGAATAAGTAGATTTTTCTGAGCAGCGACGGCTGTCTAACAACAGATAAAAATCAAAGAAGTGTGAGAAAGGACTGTGCAATAAAAAATAAATAGCTTTGGGTTAAATGAATCTTAAAGTCTTTTCAATTTCGCTGCCACAACATGGCAAAAGGTCAATCTGGTATGAATGAAGCCTCATTTGCGGCACTACAGAACGCCGCATCGTTAAAAAATGAACCAGAAATTGCGTGGGCGGCATCCGCTATCCTCTGTGATGACCATTCAACCAAGCTCTAATCTCATCAGATGGCTTCAATCAGCAATCTTAACTTCACTCCAAAAAAGCAGAGAGCACCGACGATGACTTCATTCTCTTGGTTTTTACGAATGGGCAGAATATCCCTTGACAAAATCCCTATTCATTTATGTCTGTCAAACGTTCATGTTTTACCTCTTCAGCATTCCTTTTGTCTCTGATCTTAAATGTTGACACATTTTGAGAGATAGCAGGAAACATTTCTGAGAGGCTTCAATCTGGTGAAGAAGGCAGTAAACGGGAAAAAAAAATATCTTCTGTCTATCCATGGCCGTATCAAAAAAGAGAGTTTCTACCTACATTTCCAAGTTTAAGTGTCTACCATATATACGCAATATCCAGCCTCTAAAAAACAATGTTTGGTCATTTTAACCTCGATTTAATAAAGTCATGAAAACTGTTTTTAGGGTGCCCAGATGTGTCGCCTCCAAGCGTTTGAATGTCGAATCAATTGAGGAACATCCCCTTATAGCAAGTTAAGAAGAAGAAAAAAGTAAACTTGTAACCTTAGAAACAGTTCCCTAGGAAACAAGGAGCAAGAAAAGGAACTACAGAGATGCACAGGGAAAACACGGTCCTGTAATTACATCAATGATTCAAACGTGAGAAGCAACACCAATGACCAAAAACAAAACGTCCAGAACCAAAGCGCCATATCAGAACAGATCAAACTTGCGCAGTCTGTATAATTCTCTACTTTAAATGCAGCCCAGATGATCCGCTCTCAGGAAATGAGTGATATTCCCAGTCACAGAGATGTCATTTTGGTGATGAACACGTGGGCCTAACAGGACTATTTTTAGCCTGGCACGTGTTAACGATGCCATCCAACCTCGCGTGCCCTGGCAAAGGGCCAGACATCTGCCACTGGGCCACATCTTTCGCAGGGGAGTGACGCCATGTTTAATCACCCAGCCAGGTTGATTATCCCCCGTAGCCTCTACCATCGCACCACGTCTGCAACACGTTGTCGTTTTGGGCTCGTGTGAGAGAGTGCGTACACGGCTGTCAGACCGAGCTCTTCTTGAAACGCCACCTCCAGGACCCTATTGTATAACGACAGCAAAAAAAAAAGAAAAAAAAAAAAAAGCCCCGCTTATCTCTTCTCGCACGAGGAAACGACTCATGCAAACTATACCCAATAAAGGAAAAGCCCTCGTATTTCCTAAACACTCCTGCTTTAATTGCCTTTATTTGCTGCGAGAAATTAATTTTGAGAGAGAAGGAATGCAAATGTGCATGAATAAGTTACTAGATAAACCCATTTCACAGTTTAACAGCTGGGAGTTGTTTCTGTAATTTTCCATTTTAAAAGGCGACGACACCAGTACACATATTTGGGTTCGGCATCTTCGAGGAAGATTAATCAAATCACACGCTAGGCAAATATGTTCCCCCTCGCAGCGCCACAAACAACCTATCTAATATGTCATTGGCAGGGGTTTGGGTATTAACACACGTGTTTATGCTCGAGCAAATCTGACTTCGTCCTGTTTAGCCTAGATGTACATTCAACATGTCGGCTAATGCAACGCTGCACAAGACTGTGATGTGTCACAACGAAAAGTTGAGGGCAATTTCTCACAACATTAACATCTAATGACCGGTATCATACCGTGCTATTCACAGCATCGCCTGCAGGCTATAATGATTGTGTCAAGAGACCAATGACAAGAAGTCACTGCTCGCTGAGTCCATTAATGGCAGTTTAGGATGAGAAGTAAAGACAGGTGAAGGAGACACAGCAGAGTTATGCACTACGGTAAGTTACTAGAAGGGCTCTACGCAAATAGTTTTGATTAATAGCACTCCTTGGTGATGTCACAATATATACCTAAGGCAGCGGCAGGTGCTAAATAAAAAAAATAAATAAATACTGCTGAATTTACAAACATGTTAAATACTTGATGTGTGGCATGACAGAATTAATTTTTTTTATTTATTCATTTTTAATATATTTTATTTGATGACACTAAACAACAGTATCAAACTTAATAACTTCATCATATTTTTATTAATTCTTAATCATGCTTAATATTTAATCAGCATTAAAAACCTTAAATGTAGCTTAAAAAACATTTTTTAAATTGTTTACATTTTTTTTCTAAATTATATGTGTAATTGTAATTGTATTAAAATGTATGAAATATTAACTAATATTATGCTTAGCAGAAGATTGTTCTGAGTAAATATATTATTTTTTACACACAAAATATATGTTTTAAAAATATATATTATTAATGACAATATACTACTATTAAACATTTCAATATTAATATTTTATCATGTAATACTTTTGATATTTATGTATTTTTTGTAATCTCTTCAGCTCATCATGGCTGCATTTATTTGATTAAAAATACTGTAAAAACATTACATTGTGAAATATTATTAGAATTTAAAATAACAGTTTTTTATTATAATATACTTACAAATATTATTTAGTTTTGTGGTAAAAAGGCTGAATTTTCACCAGCCACTAATGTCACATGATTCTTGAGAAATCATTCCATTACGCTGATTAATTATCAATGTTGAAAACAGTTGTGCTTCTTGTTTACATCTATATTGTTTACATTATACCAAGTACCAATACTGTATGCTGTAATTTACAAGTTCTACTTTGCTCAATGAACTTATTGGCTGAAAGGAAGACTTAAGTGTGAACTTATCAGCTCCTATTATGAAAGAATGGTTTATGAATATTTATTATGTGACTGCAGGCAACACCTGACCCAGTTAATATTCATACACTTTACCTTAAATTTATATTGGGATGTACACACGGGGGAAATTTTGCACTCCAAAACAACTACATACAGCACAACAGAATCCAAACCAAACTCTTAAAATGTACAAATGAAGCAACAATTAACCTCCAGAAATGTGTTCCTGTGTGAATGCACCTGTGCGTCAAAAGCTTGTATTCAATAACAACGCATTGTCACACTATACTGTATATATACAGTATCTCACAAAAGTGAGTACACCCCTCAGTTTTGTTGCCAGCAGTTCAGACATTAATGGCCGTGTGTTG
>JAUCMS010000012.1:11275921-11296756 GCA_032357445.1 Enteromius radiatus | reverse complement strand
ATATATATATTATATATATTTGTCACTACCCAAGTGGCAAATATGCACCAGTAACACAATTTAATATACTCCCTTATGCACAAGTTAGAAAAAAAAACGTACTCTGTATTAATTATATATTTCCTTCTACAGTATATCGAAATATACATGTGGTGTACAGGCACATCGCTGTTCCATGCAAATAGATGAACATGACGACCTTGTTTTTACACCTGTGGTTGCTCAGACACCTGTGCAAACTGCAAAAATAGCTTGAAAAGAAAAAGAGATCTAACATAATTTGCTAGATTCAACCTAATTGGCCACTTTGTATAACATGCAATGAAATTCACATGTGCTATTCTTTACAAATTATCAGCAACCTTCAATGTCACACTAGCCAGTCTTCCAAAAACTTTAACAATAGACTAATTTGCCTTTTGCTTAATGGGCATGAAATTCAGAGGTTTATTTGTCTAAAATTACCAGGCCTCGGACCACAGGAGACCAAAGCGACAATGACCCGCTGAAGAGTTTAATAACATTGAAGTCTCTGACTGAGAGAAGAGCCAGAATGTCAAGTGACGGCAGTGTATTTAAATAAAACCCCATTTAGTCTCACTCCTCGTGCCTGTGCGAGACAAATTCCACTGACAGAGACAGAGAAGCCTTTATTTTGCAGCCATCCATTTGAAATTGACCTTTCAACACAGGAAAAACCGTAAATTGGCAGAGGCAGGTTCTAAATTCTTCCTTTTAAAAAATTCTCCCTTTCACAAAAGCAAAAATAAGCCCTAATGGGAGCAGACATCACGCTAGCCATTCTGCCATATCGTCCTTCGTGGCATCTCACAGCTGAAGCGTCGCAATTTCGACACTGATGATGCAACCGGGGCCACTTTTATATTTCAGCTTCAAACGGAAATGAGATCTGTAATACTGTCATAATAAAAATGCTTATTCCTATAACGCGGGATGTCACGGTCAGACTGTTGCAGAATAATTATGATGGTCAGCCCTGGAGCAAAGCGCTGTCAATACCTATCTAGCCTATATAGCTGCAGATGTATTGGATCTCTCTCATTATAATATACCTGGGGCGGTGACTGATGTGTTGCGTCCGGTTTTGCTGAATAGAATCGCTGTCAGGATAAGTCAGTCAGGGCGCTGACGATAATTTATTATCCTCACTATATTCTTCATGGAGATGAATGTACCTCTCCTTTGATATTAATACATCACTCTCCTCTGCGTTGGGCCTATATAAAAACAAATGAGATAGAGACAAAAAGATTGAGACAGAAACATGGAGGTGACACTGGAGAAAACGAGAAATCAAAATGGAAGTGTTTGAGTCCTTGCCAGCTGGCCTTTTTTCTGCACTACGACATACATGTAACTTTCAAACTAAAACTGAAAGTTAACGCTCTATCATGTTGGAAATATGCCCTACACCAACTCTAACACAAAACCTACCCCATAGTGTTAACAAAAGCAAACTGATATAAAAAAAAACATTTTTTGATGCAACAGTGTCATTTCAACTTCCTTTTACACCGATTTGTTTTTTTAACCACAGGATTTAAACCAGAGCTCCTCGCCTCTCAAGTACATCTCTGTACTCCTTGAGCTACTGAACAAACCTACCGTCTATGAAAACCCATAGATGTGAAGCTGGATATGTGTGATGATAGCATCAGTTTTCAAATATCCCAGCATATTAATATTGTTTTGAAGTCATAACATAATGTACTTCAAGTAACTGTGCAGAAAGTGCACTTTGAAACTCTGTAAATTTGTGTGAAAAAGAAACACTAGAGACTGTGCTACCGTTTCTAGTCTTCATTTCTTTTGGAAACTGCAGAGATATGTAGTTGTTGGTACATATTTCGTGTCTCGCTAAGAAAAGTCATACAAATTTTTACAAATTCATGCGACCTCACCTATATCGCACGCATTTTTCGTATGAATTTGTAGGAATGACCTATACCTAACCCAGCCCCTAAACCTACCCATCACTGGGGTTTGGACAAATCGTACAAAGGTTACGTATATGTCACCTTGTACATATTGGTACTGAGACTGTGCTGGTATTTCAGGCTTATCTGATGTCTATTTATGCCACTTTTCTGACACAAATTCTTTCTAGGTCTCCTTCCAATGTTCTTTGACGGCAGGGATTCCCAATTTATTATCTGGTGTCCTGTATTCAGAGGTGGACGCAGTACACAAAGCAAGTACTTGAGCGAAAGTATAGATACATATAATAAAATAGTACTCCTGTAAAAGCAAAAGTAAAAGTACTCCTTTTTCAATTTTACTCGAGTGAAAGTAAAAAAAGTACTGATAGATTTATTTTGCAATTTTATATAGGCTACTTAATTTTATATATTTTAATGAATTTTTAAGATACAGTATATATATTTTTTTCTGTTGATTGATGAGCATGATGTAATGTTCACTGTGAAGCTTACACTGCGATGCACCTGAGAGAAAACAGATTTGAGCGTCTAATTTTAACCAGTAAGAAAAAAGTATTTTGAAGCTTAGGCTATTGTTTTGCAGAACATTATATATGACATGAGAATAAGTTAGGAAAAACATTTAAAGGGAAATATTATTTTTTACTTTTTCTTTTCTTCTCAAACCTTGTCTGTGTTGTAAAAACACCCCAGAGGGCATTACTTCCCCACTTTAACAATTACTATAGTTACCTGAACATCACATCCTTTATTTTTCCAACTCAGATGTAACGTAATATATCAAAAATATTTGGACATTATCTAAAAATGACTATAACTTACAGTAGCACCAGCAAGCTTGTTAGCTAAACAATTAGCATCAGATAACAATATTTAGACTAACGTTACTTATTTTCAGGATGGTTATGAATAAACGTTCATATCTGTCTAACGTTACTCGGCTAGTTAATAGAAACAATATAAAAATGTATACTGTTGATAAACAATATAAAAACAGACATAGGGCTAAATGCGTAGCATTTGCTAACGTTACAGCAGCAGGGAATATATGAACGTTTTTTGACCTGGAGACACTGATGTTGATGTGTCTGCATTCATCTCAGTGGGCTTAACGTTAAATAGATCACCCTTTACTGCAGCGTAACAAACTGTTCATTTTTACCTAAATATGATTTTCAGTTAAAGTAATTAATCCTTAAATTCGACGTTAGTAACTTACTTTACACGCCATCAGTCGCACGAGTGCCAGTTGTTTTTTCTTATGAGTTCAGTTCACTGGAGACTCGCTCTGAACGGATCGTTTGAATCTGTGAGTAGTCGAATCAAGAACAGCTGAAATCGGATCATTTCAGTTCGAGAATGGTGCGATTTGCGAACCGATTGAACAGGTTCGTTAAAAAGAATCAGTTTGTTAATGAATCGCTCGTCTGCATCTCGGAGCACGTGATATACGAATAACGACATATTTTATGAAATGTAGTTAAGTAAAAAGTACGATCTTATGCTTAGGAATGTAGTGAAATAAAAGTTGCTAAAAATAAAACTACTGCAGTAAAGTACAGATACTTACGGATACGAACTGCCACCGGATCTTCCAGTAATTGATATACCAGTTAGGCATCTTCTTTAATGTCATCACCTCTCTCCATTCATTCTGCTCATTTCAAGATCAGAGGAAGTTTTCAGTCAAGCTCTGAAAACAGCAAATATCCCACATTTATGCTCACAAGCACCTTCTGCTGTGATAAACTTAATTACAGTGCTTTTAGAAAAGATAACTGTTCAGAAAATGATTAACCATCATGGAATCCTTTTTTTTTTTATCATAAAAGAAACCCACAGAACATTAACTAGGATTTTCAACTAAGGCCACTGACAGTATTGATTTTATTTAACAGTAACACACAGTGAGGCGTTTTAAAAGCTTTTTCTTTTTTTATCATCTTCTCATATTTAGACATTTTTATCAGCAATGTTCCGAATCCTATTCAACTTTTTCAATGACTACACAGGCAGCTGCCTTCCAAGGCTGCATCCGAACTAAAGCAGAATGCACCAGTTGGGTGCCGAAAGTGGAAAATCCTATTTATTTTCTCCATAGGGGAATTGATTAACCGATAACTTATAAACAGTTCAAGACAGACCCACTGTGAATTACAAAGTTGCTTATCACTGCTTTTGTTGAAGCCATCAGCTCACATTATGACTTATTATTTTTTAAAATACTGCATTACCAATGATTCATTAGCCGCTGTCCGACATCCCAGGTATACAAAAAACTGCAAAAAAGTGGAAGGTCATTGTTGCGCACTATGGAACTTTATAAATGAAAAATCTAATATTACTTCACTTTACTTGCAGTTAATTTTCAATAGTGTTCCATGTTAGCATGTTGCTAAGCTAACAGTCTGACATTTCAAAAAAATGCATGGCACACACAATTATTTGGTAAAGTACTTTTTGACAACCCTTGTCCCTTTTTGACAACCCTGCAAATTTTGATATTTTTTTTTTTTATGTAAGCCCGAATGAAAAATATAAAGGTTGGTGTTTTTAAAGTACTACGCTAATACAAAGAGCATTTTCAAAGAACTAAGAACTGAATTTATCCAAGTTCACCAGGTAGGATGGATTAAATATTTAGTCTAGCTACTGTATGGGAGACTAGTAAATTAGTTATAAAGATACTTCAAAAGCGACTTTGCAATACGTAACTTTCTCAAAGATCAAATTCCCAACTCTCAAACTGACATCTAAGCTTTAAACCAACAAATTCTGAACAAACATTTCTGAACCTCAATGTGATATAGCTCTGAAGTTAAGATGTCTATAAAGTAGCTAAAAAAAGATGCTACAAAGTACCGCAAATTACATTATAATTAAGTGTAGACGTTGGGCTCAGCGTTATCGTAATAATTAAAAAGACGTCGCACGGTAATTAAATTGACCCTCTTGTCTTTCAAAAGAAGTTTGCATTCTGTGGTTTCTCTGTCATTTCCCCTGCGGATCGCATGTAGCCTCCCAAATGTGCTCCATAATGAAAATGAAATCTGATCTTGGCCGTCCATATCGATTGCTCGCGCCTTTAAATGCATACAGGTCACAATCAAATCTGTGTAACTTATTTTATGCTACACAAACTTATTACACTAATGAATCTGGCTTTGAGCACACACCTGAGTTCCTTCCAAGGATAAACACCTGCGGGACTCAAGGCACCTCCAAGGCTTCTCGAGTCACGGCGCTGAGACCCCAAGCAGCCAAGGCATTATGATTCCATCCTTTCTGCATAATAACATCAGATTAAAACTTCATCCCCAACCTTAATGGACACATCCGCAGATAATTACAGCTAACCCAAAGCTATTTGTGTTGTGTGAAACTGAAGAGGCTGTATGTCAACCCTCATCTCTTATTCATCTAATTCCAGCAACCTGCTTTACGGTAAAGTGCAGGCATTCTCTGTTGTATGGCTTTTAATTAACTGAGGTGAAAGGGAGCTTACAAATTACAGGCCTGGCGTCGCATAGAGACTGCGTTTTCATTCCGGCGGCGTGGAGCCTCTTGTTATTGCCACAATGCTTGGAAACAGCTTGTCTGCTAGCATTTAGCAAGCTGATTCTGCTCGCTGATAACAAGGAAACCTTTTCCTGTGACCCGTCAACAAGCTTCCTGGACTTCATTTTCATTGAATATGATTAGGCCCACTGTCACTCAAGCGCCGATGACAATTTGCACATATTAGGTCTGGAGTTGCGTTTTCCTTCAAAGGAAACTGCTTATGTGGCTTTGAAAGGAGCTTGAGTACTAAACAGCTTGGATGTTTCTTTTTGGGTTATCCTCTTTTTTTTCTATTTGTCGGACCCGAGTGAAATATCAAAGTCCACCGGCTGCCCACCCACTGCCACTTAATTGGCAGAGGTTTCCACTCGGCCGGGTGAGATAGTACAAAAAAATGCTGCTATTTCTTTTTAGCTTTATGTTTCATGAAAGGGTGAGAACTAACCAAAGGTCATCCTAAATGGAGATAAAGGGAACGGACGGCTAAAAAAAGGACAATATTAACATATTCTCTGATATCAGTCTCCAAAAAAGAAAGTCTTTTAGAATGTCAGACAAACTAATAGTGTGGGTTATTGTCATGAAACCCTGAAGATTTATTTAAAAAAACTATTCAAAGCAGAAAATCTTCATCTGCTCCAATTCACAAAACGGATAAAAACATTTAAGAAATGAAAATCTTGTATAGTAAGATCTACTACGAGTGCAAAAAACCTATACATTACTTACATTTTTTAATAATTTAAATAATAAAATATATAATATATACATTCAAATGAATGAAAAAATTAACTATGTAGAATATGCCAACAGTAAAGATTTTAATAATTCAGCAAAACCGCAATTATAGTTGTTGTTGCTTAAAAAAAAAAAAAAGGCTAATAAATACACAATTACTTTATTACTTTTTTGTAATTAAAATGTATTTTACAAATATAATTAAAATTAATAAATACTTTCTATAATGGACTGACAAATAAAAAAATAATGTTTAAATTAAGCATCACCAGAATGAAAGTGCAACTACACTGCTCAAAAAAATAAAGGGAACACTAAAATCTGAATCTGAATGAATGAAATATTCTTATAGTATAGTTGAATGTGCTGACAACAAAATCACACAAAAATGATCAATGGCAATCAAATTTAGGTCTGGATTTGGAGACACACTCAAAAATGAAGTGGAAAAACACACTATAGGTTCATCCAACTTTGATGTAATGTCCTTAAAACAAGTCTAAATGAGGCTCAGTAGTGTGTGTGGCCTCCACGTGCCTCTATGACCTCCCTACAACGCCTGGACATGCTCCTGACGAGGTGGCAGATGGTCTCCTGAGGGATCTCCTCCCAGACCTGGACTAAAGTATCCGCCAACTCCTGGACAGTCTGTGGTGCCATTACTGACTCACTGCCAAACCGGTCATGCTGGAGGATGTTGCAAGCAGCAGAATGTTCTCCGAACATTTGCCAATCTTGGTGTTCTCTGGCAAATGCCAAACGTCCTGCACGGTGTTGAGCTGTAAGCACAACATCCACGTGTGGACGTCAGGCCCTCATACCACCCTCAAAGTGTCTGTTTCTGACCGTTTGAGCAGACACATGCACATTTGTGGCCTCTGGCAGTGCTCCTCCTGTTCCTCATTGCACAAAGGTGGAGGTAGCGGTACTGCTGCTGGGTTGTTGCCCTCCTACCGCCTCCTCCACGAGAAGTTCACAACCATACATATCCGTTGTTTTACAGCAGGTTACACTGTCCAAATACAGGAGGAGAGGTACTTGAGCTCTAATGTGAAGCATGCTGTACTATCCAAACCACTCCAGTGGCCCAATTCATCATGCTCTAGTGCTGCCTCATAAACCATCTGCTAATTGAAGGAGCTCTAAATGGCTTTTTCTTCTCTCGTTTCTATTGTCAGGCTTTTCTTTTCTCTGATTGTTTGTAATTTTTTTTTGTATTTCTCAATCCTCTTTCCGTGTCCAGGTTTGTGCAGCCAATAGAGCTACACTGAGCATCTCAGCACTGGCAGTGTATTGGAGGAGCCCGGATTCTCCCAGGATGCCCATGCAAAACTGATTAATGTCAGGCCAGCATAAACCCAGATTACACCCGCAGCTTTGAACTGCAGCTGTAGAATCTAACCCAATTAAAACATCCAATTACACCCAACAGTGAGTGAGAGATCGAGAGAGAAACAGAAAGAACTAGAGAGAGAGAGAGAGATCAGCCTCTTAAACAGAAGAAACAAACATATGTAATAAGGCGTTCTGGCTAATGAACAAAACACACTCTACAGCAGACCCAAGACTGGCCGTAGTACTGTGCTGCAGTATTTGCAACATGCACTTTTATTATTTTTCATAAAAAAAAATTTATAAAAGTACTGTACTTAAGTAAACTATAATTAGATTGAATTATAAAACATTTAAATACAGCAAATGTGCTTTTTATAAATTTATACTATATGTAAAAATATTTAAATACATATATAAATAAAATAATATAAAAAATCTCACTTGCCACCAAAACCCAAGAGTTTGACCCTGGTGTGAACTTCAAGCACAGAAGCTGTGTCACTGCTCTAATTAAATAATGCCTAAAAAAGATGACCTACTTTCCATATTATATTTCACAGCACACTTGCTTCAGAGAGCAAAAAAAAACACACTTCTGTATTTTAAAAATAGAGAATGCAGAGGAACTGTGCAAAAACTATTTTGGCATTTAATTAATCTACATGAAAATACAACTTAAAGAAAAAAAGCTATAATTATATGACTAATTACAAATACGTGGGATGACAAAAAAAGTGTTGCTGTTCCATGGACCTGCTAAAAGACTAACATTGTTTTTTAAAAACAGAATTAAAGTTTAAGAACTACTGTAAAGATGTTAGTTCATTTATTTAGGACCTTCATTTTCTTAATACACCTGTTAACTCTCATCTTACCATTCAATAATGTAATAAAATACATCCTACGCACCAATCTAAACATACTGAGCATTATAAACTGTTAAATGCTGGATTCATTTGGATAGATAAATGTGTTAAAAGGCTTATTTTACAAGGCTTTTCCCCCGATTTGACCAGATTTACGCCAGTAGAGCAGGACCATCACATTGTATGTTTCCCCGGGGCAAGCCCTTATAAAATCCCTCCCTACATAGCATTATGCACACAGAGATGAATAATGCTCTTTGAGGCTCTTCCACACCCCTCCGGATTACAGACCTGCAGAGAAGGAAACAGGCTGTTATGGGCTCTGTTGAGAAAGCCACTTATGTTGTACTAGAGGGCAAAGAGGGCCGTGATCTTGCTGCTGGAGGACTGAGGATGAAGAGGAGGAGGAGGTGTTTACTTACTCAGCTTCAACAGAGCTCTATTCTTTCAATAAACCACGCATCGGTTTTCCTGCAGGTTCCTCCTTAACAAGACAATCATTAGCTGTTCTGTGTTCTGATCCTGCTAATAACAGAATGTGGGTGTTTTTTCAACAACAATTGTGCTTATGTTTCAAGTTCCAACAGGTTTTAGCCTTTCTTTCTATTGTAATGTGAATGTCACATTGGAAAAAGTCTTGTACCACACCTTCACTATTTACATTTTATATATTAATTTTGTCTTTTATGTATGTTAAAATAAGAAAAGATACAATAAATAAATAAAATAAAAAATGAACAAAACAAAACAAAAAAGAGTGAATAAACAAAATATTTAAATATTTATTGTGTAAAATACTTTATACATTTTTTTAATATTATGTCTGTTTGTCATTACAATAATCAACATTTTTTAAAAAATACTTTATTATACTTTTTCAATTATGTTTATTATAAGTTATTATGCTTTGTTACCAAGACAACGGTGCTGATAAAGAGCAAGATTCTGAAAAATTTAAGAAAAAACAAGGTTTTATATATTTAACCTATAAATATATAAATATTTATATTAAATATCACTTATTTTAATTTTTTATTATTTTACACATCAAATTATGGCTAGTGGTAGAAATTTTATTTGTAAACAAACAAACAAACAAAAATGTGTGTTTGTTAAAATAGAAAAAATAAAAATAAAAAAAATGAAATATATTTCCAGATTTTCAATTTAAAATAGTCTCTTTTTTATATAGATTTTCACTTCAATAGTTTGGAAACGACCTATATCTATCTATCTATCTATCTATCTATATATATACACACACACACACTCCGTTAGACACCATTAAGTAAACAAATAAAAACAAGACATTAAAACAAGTAAACAAATAATGATCCAGTGAATTTGAAAAGTCATCCGAAGGCAGTTTAATCCCTTATCCAGACCAAAAGCGCCCACTGGTGAAGAAACACCCACCTACACGACGTTAACCGCGTTCGAGCCTGGAGTGATGGAGAGGCCAGGAAAGCAAAAAGACAGCAGGCTGCTTTCTGAGAAATCCGGCCGAGCGCTGCCACTCCTGCCGCCTGTCTGCAATAGAAATTCTGTAAATCCTGCAAATGAGCTGAGCTCATCTCACAGGGCCTGTCAGCAGGGGTAACGGGAGGAAGGGGGGGTGCTCTCCTTCACCGCAGATCCGCAGGAATCCTGGCTGCTCCGCGGCCCTTCCGTCATTACACACAGAGCCCGCGAGCATGTGCGCGGCAGCCAGCCAGCGTGTCACAAAGAGAAAGTGTTTCTCGGCGGCAAAACGTCATTTAAATTCATCAGCGGCCGACAGGCAAACACACACGCACGGACAGACAAACAAATCGCGCACAGAAGCAAACAAACAACTCCAGACTCATTTTCGATAAGCGGAATTAGGAGGGAGGCATGGGCGTTTTGTGCAACTATCACAACACGAAAGAGAGAAAGACAAACAGAGGAGATTCCGACTCGTTTTCTGTCAACGCCGCGAAACTTGATTATTATAAGAAATGTCAGTTCGCCTTTCTCATCGCCTCTCTTCAAACCAGAGTCGCTCTCTACTAGTCACCGGTACACTGCCCGGGGATCACATGATTCCGAGTTGCCCTGGCAACAGGACAATGATAAATTAGCCTGTCGGAGCGTAGCATTCCGCTCACACAGTCGTCCTGCGAGGTGGCTGCTCTGAGCTTTTCCAGCCTTGCGTGTTTGGATCTAGCGACCATCTCCCAGGTACTTGGCTGCTTGATACCTGCTATAAGCACAATTTAACTGCTTTACGCTGTTTAATTAGGGCCCATGCGCCTATCTTGAGGCGGACCTGGTTATTTATATCTGGTTACCGATCACGTGTGGCGTGAACAACAGGTGAGGGCTCTGCCCGGGGAGACACCTGTTCAGAGATCAGCGTTCAATGATTTGTGAAACACGACAAAGGTGCAAACTGTGTAGGTGGAACTGTGTCCCTTTGGCTTGGCTGACTTCCCTGTCCTCCATTTCAGTCACACAACATTAGGTGACAGGAGGTGTTTGAGAGTTCAAGCTATGCTATAAAACATGCCTATTTTCATAGTACAAACACAATATCTCCATGGCTCTATATAGGCATGTAATTGCCATGCACAGATGGTGGACATTCAGTTTAATGGTCCATGGGCTGTGACATAAACAACACAGGGCTGTTAAAAACTCTGGAGTTCTAATTTCCAGAATTCTTTGTGTATTTTTTTTTTTAAATAAATAAATAAGAAACCAAATGCACACAAAATCTAAAACATACTTTTCTAAAAAACAATGTTTTTTTTTTATGTACTGTAGATTGATTTCTCCTCTCTAAACTGCTTCTCAATGAATAAGATGAACCATAACACTACAGAGTCTGAGTCATGTATAGATTAACATGGCTGTCTGAACTAAAAAAAAAAAAAAAAATGAAATAGGGGCTTTCACACCACATAATTCTAAGATCTAGCCAGCGGGGTATAGTTCTCAGAGAACCAATTTCTACCTCTGTCCATTTTTTTGCACCAGCAGCAGGAACTCTGAAGTATTTTTGAGCGGCATTAACTAATGTCATCAACCAGTGAATGCAATAGTGAATGCTGTTATCAGAGCTGTTATGTCGTGGGTTACGTGATAGCGAAGATGAAATATATACTGTACACACAATAGTCTGATTGCAAGAGCAAAAAGTTGGGCTAAGAGACTAAACTATATTAAGACAACTTCCAGTGTTAAATGTCATCGAAGCTGAGAAATGAACACAACACTGCAGACAACAGGTTAATGCTGTTATCACTATTTTCCATGTTCGTGAAGTAAATATGTTTACTGTAGGTGAGTTTGGCCTAGAGTTGGTGATATAATCTCAATCGTAAAGCAATGCTGGCCAATCAGAAGCCTGAAAAAGTTTCCAGTAGGCATGCTCTGATGTCTTGTGGACAGGGCCTAAAACTGTTCTTAGTACACATCACATCAGCCGCAGTCAGTTATGGAACTACACATTCCCTGTGTGGAGATCCCCCTAATATCACTGGTTGCTTTAAAAAAAAAAAAAAAAATTAGAAGTGAGGTGGTCTGAAAAAGTTTTATCTGAACCCACCTATGACCCACAGTAAAGCGTCGACCAAATCTCTGAACAATAACTAGCCAGTCAAAACAAAAACAATGCAAAAAGACAGCAAATATCACCTCCCCTGACCCTGATGTTGATTACAAGACGTTTAGGACCTGGATAGGCAAGTAATCTGGTGTGGGCATGTGAAAAGAGAATGAAACAGCGCTGGTTTTTAATAAAGAACGTGTCCTGGTGGAGATAGCTGGGAGTTATGAATTCATGGAGCATTCAGCATGGTGGGGCCAGGGCTCAAAATCCCTGCAGTGCATCAGCACTGTCGAGTCTTAAACCGACCAATCCGTCTTCTGTCCTCCCGGCTGTCACAGCATGGACCTGAAGCTCAGAGAGGCTGCCTGCACACTTTCATTACATACATCACTCTATGGGGCAGCCATCAAACGGGCTCAGTCTGCGTGTGATGATATTTTATCTCACGTCTTCATAATTAATGACTATTTATCTAGTGTAGAATGTAATAAAAAAAGTAATTGCAACAGGCTGGAGTTATTGCGTAGTGGTTAATATTGAGCTCTGGTGCCGCAGGTTCGAGTATGGCTTGCAACTACAGTATGCTAACTGATTTTTTGCCCATCACTTTGGTCCTCCTGCAATAACTTACCAGACAAAACAGAGCCAATGCAAAACCACAAATATAATTTCTCTTAGCCCAGGTGTTTATGACCTGGGTATGGCTAGTAATCTGTATTGAAAATCTGAATAAAGAACAGCAGCGTTGATGATATTTTCTCACGTCTTCCTAATTAATTACTATTTAGTATAAAATGCAAATAAATGTTTAATTTTTAAAAAAGCCTGGAGTCATTGATTAGTGGTAAATTTAGCTCTGCCGCTCACATTGGAAATGCAGATTTAAGTATGGCTTGCAACAATCCTAACTCTGTTCTTTCTTTCCCCATCACTTCGGCCCACCTGCAACAACTTATCAGCTAAAACAGAGACAATGCAAAAGACAGCAAATATAATATTGTGACCCGGGTAGGTTAGCAATCTGCTGTAAGATTGCAGCACTGTCAAGATATTTTATCTCAAATCTTCATAATTAATGACTATTTAGTTCAGAATGCAAAAAACAAAACTGTTTTTAGAAGTCATGGCATAGTGGTTAATATTGAGCTCTAGTGCTCACTTCGGAAAAGCAGGTTCGGGTCATCCTGCTTCCTGTCCTATCAATAAAAGTGATAAAAAAATCAAGTCAAATGTAAACCTAGACCTGACCGAAGTGTGAAATCCCTGTTTCAGATTGCAGGCCTCACACCTCATACTTCTCTCGTATGACAGCAACACTCTGTAAATGTCACATTGAGCAGTGAGGTCATGCGTGTAACCCCAGGCTCAGCACATCTGACGTATATAACCCAGGGCTTTGTCTGTCACTTTAAAGCCACCATCTAAGCTGGGGGCATGAGTCTGCCCGCTCTGATTCACATTCAGCAGGACAAACCCGCTACTGCTATTGGTTACAGGCCAACAAAGCTCTCTTTCTCAATGGTGACACACTCTGCACACCCAGCTGACCTAGGATGCGTGAAATACAGACTGCAACTACGAACCAGAGCGCTTTGCACAGTATAACACACGACATCCTCGTTTCAACACGGTGGCTGGCTTTACAAAGCAGAGAGAAATATTATTTGTCTATTCTCTCTCTCTCTCTCTCTGGAGATGGCTGATGAGCCTTGGGTCCGGTTGCGTCCAGTTCTCCCCTGTTGTGCAGTTCGGCTAATTCTTCACTAATCACAGTGACACAAGTGTCAACTCTGGTCATCTTCAACCCTCCGCCACTGCACCATCGCCTCAGCAACAACCCATTTGACAGCAGGAATTACACAGTAAGATAAGTGAAGTGCTGAGTTCAGAGCCACACAAGCAAACTTTCTGGGTGTCAAAGCTTCGGGCAAACAGACGAACCCTTATTAGAGCCGGAACCAATGGTTACACACCACTGCGGGCCAGTGAAATATGCATTTAGAGGATGGAAACGAAAGCGAGAGATAAATAACGCCACCATGCCTTTGCTGCTCCTCAGACAGCTCTTTTACTTAAATATCGCTCTTTGACGATTGTTTTTTTCTCTTCTCAGATATTGCAGGCGCCAGTAGGACTCAGACCACAGATCTGTATTTCTCCGTAATCAATAAAGACAGAGTCTCCTATCAATGTGTTCAGCCTGTGAGTGCCTGAGCAAAGACAGGAACCCCTTTAAAGACATAATTCATCTGAAAATGGACATAAACCAAATGTATTTCTGTGGAACACAAAGATATTTCATTCAATATTTAAACTGCTCTTTTCCAGACAAATGAAGAGGACTTCAAATAACAGAAAATGACTTTGCAGTGTATTAACTCCTTATCATGCTAACTAATACTTTTTCTAACTTCGAGACAACACCTTGTAAAACATTGATATTCAATACTATTTTTGATACCATAAGGGAAATACCACTACAACATTCAAGGCATTCAACATCTAACGCAGTGACCAGAATGCAGCAAAGGCATATAACCACTTTGTTTGAGTGACAGCTGGACATTTTAGCTGTTACTTACAGAAACTATGCCTTAATAGGGTGAAATGAGGTTGATAGCTAGATATCTGGTATTAAAGAATTAGATTAGACATTAAAATGATTTACCTGTGAAAAGAAAACTTCCATCAAAGTGCTTTTAACGCTGTGCAATACAATGCGCTTTACTGCAGATGGACAAAATGATTGAGTGCCGTCTCAACTTCCTTCAGTATTACAGTACTTTTTTATTACTTTGACTTGATGAGGCATGCAATGTGGATGAGAGAGAAAAAAAAAGACAATAATGTTAATTCTAGTACAAAAGAATCTTCACCAAGTACTTTTGGCCATAAGCAGAACATAAACTATAAATCTATGCCTCATGTGGTGTTGTTCTGCTTGTTATCCTGTTTTATATCTATCGCACTGAAATGCTGGAAGTATGGATTGCTCCGGGCCAGGAACTATCACGTTGGAGGGCACCCAGGCGTTTGTGTTTAAAAACTGGTGATGCATCTCTAGAACGATCAGTAGCAGTCTGTTTCTTTATCATACCTCTTTCTAGATAGCACAGGCAAGTAAAAGGGCTACATGATGTATTGCATTTTAATCATGAACGTGATTTTTATTATTGTTTGGAGGTTATTGTAGAATGCAAAAAAAATAAAAGTTGTTTTTGAAAGGATGGAGACATGGCATTGTGGTTATTATTAAGCTATGGTGCTCACATTAGAAACGCAGATTCAAGGCCAGCTTGAATCTTTCTTAATCTTCTTCCCTTCTTCTATTCTAATCATTTTTGGTCAGGCATTTATTCTGAAATGTTTCATTTGAATTTTCTTACCGCATCTTGCATTGGTAACAAGCTTACACAGTTGCTGTTGCCAGATGTCAAGAGTTTAATTTTGAATGTGAAGATGCTCTTTCTACATTATGGAACAAAAAAAACGTTGATGAGCTGAAAACACTGGCACTGTAAGCTGGAGTTTATCCAACCCTATTGAGATGTTCTTCTCAAATAAAAGTGTAAATTTCTTTTAGATGGTAGTTTTTCCTGTGCTGCAACTAAATCTGCGAGCGAACAATTTCAGGAGGAGCATGCACAGATAATTAACACGGCCAGTTAATCATTGGCGATTATACTATTCATCCAATCAGCACATTATCTCGACTTTCAGCATCCCTCCACCAAACCTTTAGCCTGTTCTACCTCTGCACTGGGAAAAGCACAGGGGAGCACTTTGAAGCCGGACCAAACACCGAGCTCGGATCCTTGACCCCAGACAGCACGCCAAATATGCCTTTTTTCAGTTTGATTATAAGTGTGAACTCATGAAAGTGCAATAACGCTGATGAAATGCATGATGAAACAAACAAACAAACAAAACATCTCTAAAAATATTTGTGGCCAAAAATAAGAGAATATTTAATTTAGCCAAGATACTAAGTCCCTGTTTGTTCGTTTCATGCCCCACGGTTGTCCACTCTAAACAGGCTGTAAGCAAGGCATTTGACAGTAACAGGGGGTACGTCTTGGAAATCATTCATATATGGCCAGTCAAGTGCTTTGGCCCTCCAGAGAGATCAGCAATTTATTTCCCCTGAAATAGACACAGGTCTGTAATTCAATTCATTAGCACAGAGGACACCGGTGATGCATGTTGAGACCCTCGTGCTGCTTTTAGCAATAGTCCTGGTGTAATTGCATGGTGCTCTCTGCAAATGTATGAATGCAAAGGCTCTTTAATTGCACTCTAATGACACAGTGGGGCTGATTCCAACCTTACAGTGCTGTCGGGAATGCATTAGCACCATCACAAGCTCTGCATGAACTAGACATTGGCTATGTTCTGGGGTTTGTGTAATATTTTGCCACTAGGGAACATTCCCCGTGTGGCACAAAAATATCGGGTCTTTAAAGTAAATTATTTAAACCTTATTTACTGAACCAGAGTTTTAGTGGCGCAATAAGAAACAAATGTGAAAGAATAAACCCCACAGAGTCTCATTCACCAGGGCTAACTAAACCTGAATCTAACTGGCTAACAGAGCCAGTGGCTTTTTATTAGTGTAATTCTTTTATTTATTTATTCATACATTTTTTTTATTTTTCATTAACTCAACAAGACTCTCTTTTGAACTGCAATTTCTGCTGAATTGTTCTGGCTGCATTTCACTTGAGAACACAAATAATATTCACAAATTTAATTTGTGTTTGTGTGAAATATTATGAGCTTTTGAACATGGGCTACGGCAGATTTGTAAAGAAGAAAGAAAGAATCTTATATCAATAATTTATTCATTACAGGGCTTCACAATTGTACCTGATCTGAACTTCAATATAATATCTGTTATTAAATATACGGTATAGATCAGGGTTTCTCATATCTTACCCTGGAGGTCCGATGCACAGCAGAGTTTAGCTCTAACCCTGATAAAACTCACCTACCTGTGATTTATTACTGATCCTTAGACACTGATTAACATGCTCAGGTGTGTTTGATTAGAGTTAGATCCAAACTCTGCACTGCATTGGACCTCCAGGGTAAGGACCCTGGTATAGATGGATTGATATGACAACAAAATAATTTATAACTTATAAGCACAACACATCTTTAATGAAGTGTGTGTAGATTTGTGCGGATGAATGAGTCAGCACACGTATGAATTCATCCAACACAGCATGGTTCATTGTACGGGCAGGCTAAGCTGAAGATTTCAGCATATTATATTTGTGGCCCCTTCAGACACATTAAGAAGAAGAAATCAATAACTCATGTTTTATCATTATTTCAGTGAATATCAGGCAATAACCCAAAATAACCCTCTTCAATAACCCAAGCCCAAGCTGTAAAAGTGCTTATCCAGATGAATAAGAAAAAAGTATTTTTAAATAAATATTTTAATATATCTTATTTATTAATATAACTTCTATTTTAACCCAACCTATGACTTACCTCAAAGAGGAAAACAAGACTACAAATCTAATTATCATATATTCTTTAGACACGCAAACAAAAACAAAGGCAGTAAAACAAAAACACCCCGTGACAACTTGCTGAAACTCGAGTATTCAAGCAACCATAAAGGCTGGAAACATAAAAAAAAAAGTAACTTTCATTTCCTAATTATTACTGATGTGTCACATTATGTTAATGCTTTAGTAAAGGCTAATAACTGCTCCCTGTCGTACTCTACAAGCTATTAAATTCATTTTACCAAGCTTTGCTAACACAAACAATTGAAACACTACATTAGAACATGTTTTTTTATTATTTATAATTTAAAATATGAGGTAAGAAACACTGTTTGCACCATAATAAATTGTAATGAACCTCAGTACATTAATACTACTACGAGAGTGAAAAACACCCAAATAGCATCTCGTAGAAGCTAATTACATGGCATAAATTTACAACGAGCCATTTATAGAGTTAAAGGCTTCAACAGAAACAAAGGCAATTAAAAACAGAGAGAAGTGAACACACAGCCTAACAACAATGCCCAAGGATTACATCTTGTTCCATTTGACAGGAAAGCAGATGATTTTAGATTGTCCCACTGTACACATTTAGATATGAATTGACTATATGATTTGTAATGTCTTGGAAAGAAAAAAGTTGTTTTTTTTTTTTTGTTGTTTTTTTTTAAGCATCTTGGAGACGTTGTCACAGTTCTTCTGGATTGAGTCTGTCTCAGTTTGTTCTGTTCATTTCAGACAGACCGGATGAGGATCAGATCAGATCTCTGTGTGGAGCATTAGCTGTTGTCAGACTCTTTGTGCAGACCATAATCTCACTGCATTATTACAATTGATGACAAAAATAATGTTTGGAAATGTAAACTGATATTTCGATACCGCAAAAGATAGTAATAACCCACTTCATACCTTTTTTTATGTCTGTGAAAATAGACTTTTGCACAGTACTAAATAAAAATTCATACTTTTGACTACTTCTTCCATCTCAACTGTAAATCAATTGCTATTTCGTGGTCTACAACATGACAGAATAAAAGTGTCTGCTAAATTAATGAATGTTAATGTTAATGAAAGAATCCCATAATAATATGCACATGAAAAATGTAGAAACACTGGACATAACTATGTGGCACCATTGGGCAGCAGCAACTAACAGTACATGTGTGCAAATATAGGGTCCCGTTCCTACAGTATATTTGCCTGATGCCCCAAATTCACTAAATCAACCCAGCATCCCAGCTAGGGGCGAAGCCAGCAAAGGACCAGCTTTAACCAGCTCAAACCAGCATCCCAGCTTCAAAACATAGCTAACCAGTACAAGCTGTTTTTTTCCCAACAGGGTAGGTAAGAAAAGACAGAGTAAAATAGCTCAGAGTAATTAAAACTGCAATATTTGTGCCTGTTATGTATTCCAATCCTTATTAACAGCATCATGTTGTTAGCTTAGCAACATGCTAACAACAAACGTCAATCTACGGTGCATCTCCTCTCCTCTATAGACTTGCTGAAATCAGTTACTAATGCCTACAAAGGCTTCTCACTATGTAGGTAACCGATTTAATAACATTTTCCTCAATCAGCTCGTAACAACAAAAGCCATTCATCCTTAGTACAAATCCACTTCCTGTGCAACACCTCCACATGAGATTTCCAGAGGGCCATGGCACCGCACAAGGCCTTACTGTATCAACTCTAGCCTGGAATGCTAATACGAGAAAGTGTGGCCGGAAATCCTCCACGTGGATTTCACCCCAAACACTAAATCGGGATTTAATCGCACAGTTCCCATCATGGCCAACCGTCACGGCTCTTCTCCACAAAAACACAGAGGGCACAGCGGCTGCGAGCTCCATACATGATAATACAGTAACCTCCCTGAACAATACTTCTCTAAGCTGCCTGGGAAAAATAAGTACTCCATTCACGGGGATGAAAGAAGGGGGATTTGTCGCCATGGCTGTGGATTGATACCACTGCTATTCCCTTCGACGGTTTACTTTGAGCTCACCCCCCTCCCATCTATGAATACTTCCTTCTTGAATTGTGGCGGCAGACACCTTTTGCGACAGAAGCATCCTTGCAGCTCTAAGAGAGGGTTTATTTGAGCCCATTACCCAGAAAGGTCCCTTCCTGGGCCTAGCGGAAGATGAATGCAGCATGGCAGAATTTTGTCATCTGTCATGGGGAATTGATGTCAACCTGTCAGTTGTGCGAGGTTACACAGAGAGCAAACCAAAGGGTGAAAGCATCGATCTAAATGGCACTGAAAAACCAGACAGACTTCTATTTGCCACATTGAAACCTAAAAATCAATGCGATTTAGAAAAAATGCACAAGCGAATGTATTATAATGAAGACGTGCACCATTTTATGATGGGAAATTGCTGATTTTATTTGCTGAGAGCTGAGCAAATATAAACAGTCTGCTCTCTGTTACAGGGTACTTTGGGAATCTGGATTCTAGAAAATGCTACTGGATTTGAGAAGAACTGTATTCAACGCATTCATATTTTTATTAGAAAATACTGTTGCAAAGAACAAACAACTGTGACCTTGTAATATTATGAAGTCACGGATTGGACAGTGTTATTATTGTTAACTAAAACCATAAAATAAACCATAAAAATAAAGCTCATTTGAAATAAAAAAAAATTACTATTAAAAAAAATAAATAAATACTTTATTTCAACTACTTTTTACAATCAAATTCTATTTTAGATTTTATACCCTTTATAACACTTACATTTATTATATGCCTTTACTTTGTAATTAACTGTAAAAATTACAAAATTAATTTCTGAGTAAAAACAGTTTTTCTAGAATGTTTTTCACCTCTTATTTTTAGTGTCTTAAACATACACAACTGTGACTTGGTTTGGGACAAGACAAGGTTATTATCATTAAATAAACTTGAAAGTTGAAACAAAGTAAACATTCACTGAAATAAAACAGGTTATTGGAATCCTTTTTACAATTAAACTCAAAATGTCGTGTTTAATTTGTGATACTTGCCTTTTATTTGTAATTAACTGTACATTTCAACAGTTTTCTTTTTTTACAGTTGTCCCCAATAATCCCCCCCTCCCAAAATATATTTAATATATTAACAAAGCATATTTTCCTAAATGTATGCATGCAAGTGTGTATATTTATATATACATAACATATGCACAGTACACGTGTTGTTTATTGCGGACCCAATTAATCGCTTGACAGCACTAATATATACAGTGTATATATATATATATATATATATATATATATATATATATATAAAA
>JAUCMS010000012.1:11248241-11268881 GCA_032357445.1 Enteromius radiatus | reverse complement strand
TTTTGTTTGCGGTTTTGAAACCGTGACTTTTTCAAACCGCGGTAAACCTTGAAACCGGTTATCATCCCATGCCTATTATGTAATAAATGTATAAATTGTTGTTTTTAAAAAAGAAAACTTAAAAAGTAACTGCATATTTAAATGTACATATTTACAACAAAACATCAATTTGTGGCATATTATACGACTTATTACTTTCATCCCAAATACTAATTAGTTGAATTTTACAATTTAAAAATTTGCCACTGTGCGAGGTTATGACCATTTGTCAGTAAGAATTTAAAACACAATAATATGTAATATGCTCCCTTATTCTTTTATATATTTTAATATGTAAAAATCAGAACAAGCTTGTTGTTTGAATTTTTTACATAAACATTGTGTTACACTGAATGAAAACGGGACATTATTTCAACCAAATTTCACCATTTTATTCTCCAAAAACTTTACATATATTTAAAGAGCTTTCTATGAACATAAATTCACTTGTAAATTTCTTTTGAATATATATATATATATATATATACACACAGTATATAGTCAAAGGACCAGCACCAAACCAGCATCCCAGCTTCAAAACATACAGTAACTAACCAGTATATGCTGTATTTTTTCAGCACAATAGTAACTAAATAACAATAAAATAAGCTTACTGTATGAACAAACGTTGCAGTCCTACAAACCAAAACGCACACACATGATCTCAATCACAACAAAATCGCAAATCTTTTTTTCTTTCCCAAACTGTACAGCATTACAAAAGACAGCAAAGTCTAAACAAAGTCTAGACGAACAATTCCTTTTCTTTGTATTTTCAGTTAGCCCTCACTTAACAAATTAACAGCTTAGCCTACTAGCTTAGCTAAACGCTAATTGATTTTTGATCAGGCGTTGACAAAAGTAAATCCGCAAAAGTTTTCATGTAGCAGGTATGAAACGCGACAATGCTAAAGGCACCGGAGGTTTCACGCAAGAAGACAGCACATAAGTCTGTAATAGGCCCGTCTTTCTCTTAGCCTTGAATGCTAAAGTGAGCCCTGGTGAACGGGATCACTTGGGAGTGAGACCACTGGGCTCTGCGTCTGAATATAATGATCCACTCACCATCAGCAGACAGCTAAACCCACTTGGGTGTAAAGTAAATTAAAAGAGCAATGTTGGCTGTACTTGCAGGGGATTATGGGGCGGCCAGCGTCGCCTCGGCGGCTCATCTCCACTGGACTCCCTAATACAGCGGGCTGTTTACTCAGGCTTTGGAGTTATTCCCCTGGAATTAAGCTCTGGTGCCCACCTGCCAATCACCCAGCCCCTGCTTCAGCCCACTTAAAGCCCCAAATGGTCTCAGAAAAGCTCTTTTTGGCTGGTGAGGGCACTGGACCCGCTGGCCTGACGGAGAAGAGGAAGACGTTCCTCGCTCTTCCACTTCCCTACGTCTGGAATCGGGATGCAAACACGAGACAGGATTTGCCAGTAAATATCCAGACTTCATCTGAGGCCTCAAGAATGCAAGAAGCGCGTGTAAATATGAATATAATATCAGCATGCGTGTTTTCTGCCGCTTCTGTTCGACTTCGGATGCAGTATGACAGCAGGTGTGTGTGCGCGTGCATTCGTGCATGACTTATTGAGCAGCGGGTGATTAATGGCCACTTGGGTAGGCTCTCTGTTAATAAGGTGGGAGGTATGAAAATCGGATGTACCTGTTAATATTAGTTTTGACTAATGATTCCTCCTGTTAGTCAAGCTCAAAAGGGGTCTAATGAGGGTGACGTCTGGTTATTAATGAAGCAATACAATGTTTATCATGCACCGCATTGCTAGCAAATGAATGGGTGTGAAATTTGATCTATTCCAATGTAATTGAGGCACATCTATCTTTGGATTACATTTTTAGAGTTGGAATGAAGGGCTTGGAAAAAGAGACGCTGAGCCGTTGATTAGTCTCGCTGGGTTATGACGGGAAGCCAATGCCTCTAATTCACCTTTCATTCATTACAACTCTATCCATCATGCTTAAAGCCATCAGCATTCAAAATCCAGCCTGTGAAAGGGAATCACAAACTTGTCACACCTCTCCCCCTAATTTCACCAAGCGCAATGTAGAAATGGACATGCCTAAAATAAAATTAATTAATTAAAAATAGGATTATACAGTGTGTGGAGACTGAAACGTGTGCATAAATTGATGCATTAATTAATTCCCACATGCATTATGTGAACCAGATTTGAACAATTTTACTGAATGGACTACTCAATTAAAATAAAGGTCACTGGGATTAAAAAACAGATTAAATAGATTATTTAAAATTTGTATAATTTTGTCTAAATAGCAAAACACCAAAAAAATTGGTTGTTGTTTTTTTTTTAAATGCTATTGGCGAGTTTAAACAACTCTATTATCTAACTCTTAATATTAAAGTGACCCTATTATGGATTATGAAATGGTTTTGGGAGTTTTGACCAAACAAGGTCAAAAAACACTTATAATATGCTTTTATTCTTACCTTATTTGTTCAATGACTCCAAAATTAATAATTTAACGATTAATTTTTCCCCTCCAGTGATTGGTCGATTTCTTTTCAAAAGTGGCACCTAGTGGTGAATAATGAATTAGCAGTTTTATTTAGAACCGATGCAAAAAAACCAACAAGTGAGCGGGCAATATGCTAATGTTTCATTTTGACATCAACATGAAAAATTCATGTAATTCAAAAATTGTAACTCAAAAAGAGAGAAAATAAATGCTGCACTTTCAGATTTAAAACTTTGCAGAATGTTTTCATTCACTTAGAGCTCTGTTACACACGGCATGAAAGGTCATTTACAAAGAAAATCCATAATAGAGGCATTTTAAACTGTAAAAAATAGGGGGATTAAAACTAAATTTAAAAAAACAACATTATATGGTCTGTAAAAATTTCATTAAGTTAAATTAAGATGTTATCATTTTCAGTTTGCCTTATTTACATTCTATTCTTAATATTGGGAAGGTCTCAGAATATCTCACAGATACAGATATTTTTCAACTCATATATTCAAGCGGTCTGTAACATATGGCCAATTTACACTTGTTTTTCGTATGTGTCTTATTTATGTAAACCCACATCACATCTCTCTTCCCGAACAGGGCTCTTCATCACCTGTTCCAGGATGCTAATGAAAACTTTAAATCGCTTGATTTGGCACCGTGGTACAATTCTGTCTCAGTGACAAGGGTATGAAATTGAAACCCGGTCATCTGTTTAAATATCCCAGTTATTGTCAGATGCTAATGAAAACAATCTTTCACGGTTAAATTTGTGTGGAGAAATTACATTAAAAAACACATAAACCAAGAGGGCCTGACTGATGAAATGCACAAGATAGAGGAGAGGCAAGGAGAACGCTCCACAAAGTTCACTGCATTGCTGCCCACCGTTTCCCAGTGTTATTGCTTCTCTGTGTCTGGGATCAGACAGAGTTTGATTTCTTCCCACTAGGAAAAAAATCCAGAGCTGTTCTGCTTGCCTTCCCTCTGATGAATTCTGCTAATGACAATGAATTGCAGAAGCATATCTATGCCAAAACAACTCTTGCTTCATTGGTTATACTCCTCAGTTCAGTAAATTTGTTAATCGTACAATTTTTCCAGGAGGTAATATGCATTAAAAAATGAAAAGGACCCTCAAGCTCGCATAAAAAAAGATCTCTAGATGGTACACACACATACACAAAAAATTAATGTGTGAGAGTGCCTTCTGAATAGAGTCTATTTAGCTGAAAATTACATTAAAAAGGGAACAATAGCTTTATGATTCAATCTTAATGCCTTGCATTTCCATAACAAAGATCCCCAGGAGCTTCATGCACAGGTAACTGTTTAGTTTAAGGCCTCATAATGTTCCCATGCTGCAATATGATCAGTCCTTGGTCGGCTAAGCAACATTTTCAAAACAGAGTCGATGTTTGAAGCAAGTTTTGCAAAGAGATAATCACAACTGTGCATCTGTACTTGCATCCAATTCAGAATAGGGCAGAACGAGAGAGAGAGAGATACCCAGTTTCAAAAGAAGGTACGCATTATGCAACATTATAATTATCTTCAATGTCACTTTTGATAATTTAAAGCTTTTTAACTTAAAAGTATTTAAAGTATTATTTTCTTTAAAAAAAAAAAGTAATTTATGGATTCAACTTTAAATTGAGAAAATAAAATAACATTTTTGCTAAATATTTTAACTATATTAATGTTATTTCTATCACTTTTGATAATTGAATGCATTCTGTATTCTTAAATCCTACTTGCATACCTTTAAATGGGCCGCAAGAACTTCTCAAAAAGGGTAATTGTTTCATAAATATACATTAATATAAAAAAATACCATGTGAATAAATAAAACAACCCCAATTTCACCATTTCATGTGATGTTACCAGAAGAAGATTACATATAATTTATGATGTTGTTAAATTATGAATAAATCAACTTTTTTCCCCACCAAGTATAAAAATCGATTACCTTGATTTCCTGCAGTAGATTCGCCTCATGAGCTTTAAATACAGGCATACTGTGAAGATGCACATAATTGGATTACCAAAAATTAATAAAATGTGCTTTTAGTCGTGTGTAAAGCATGAAACGTATATAATGTCCCACCCCTACATTGGCTCATCGAGTCGGGACAGCTGCCAGTCATCAGAAATGAATTTGAGCTTGTCGGAAAAATGTAGGCTCTGTTTTGCTCACATTGGCTGAATTTCGGTTTACGCTTTGTCTCGGAGAACCGCTTTTCATGTGTCAACAATCAGAGTAGAATGCACAAACAGAAAAACACTGATGGGTGACAAATTACAAAGTAAGTTGCTTTCAAATGCGTAGCACTGCATAAACAGAATGCAACATGACTGTTTCGAGCACTGGCACATGAAAATAATCAAGGATGTGTCAGCGCGAGCCTAAGGGTTGTCGCGGCAAATTGTCTCAGTGCACAAAAGACATCACTGATGCCATCTCTGACACCACCATTGAGCATTGGCAAGAAAATAATACGTTTGACAAATAAAATTATGACTGGCAGATAACTAACCGGCTCTTGTCTGTAGGCAGGAAGAAATATCCGCTCTGTCTTGTCACGTATTAACCTCAAAAAAGACGCAGTGTGTACTAACAGCAGTGCTTTACTCACGCTCTTCTCAGATTGGTGGATGACTGACAGAATGATTGACAGAAAGCGATGATGGATCGGGACTATGGCAGGATACTGATGTCAGAATCATTGTGATCTCGCATTGGCACAAAATAACAATCTACATTGTGAGAAATGATGATTGCCAATTTTTGAAAAGGCTGCCAGAACAAAGCGCGCACAATAAAGAGATGCTTCCGTACGATAAAAAGTGGCAAGCTCCTGGAACGAGCAACATGGGGGAAAGCACTTGAGCTCTCTGCCCTCTATATGCTGGAAAAATGCTCACAAGGATGCTGGGAAATCTGTGGAGAGCCATAACATCTGTCCACTGGCCAGGGCTGATGTCCTGCCAGCCAACAGCTTCTTTACCCTCCGCGCCACAAACAATCCCATGAGGAGCCTCGGTGGTGTCGAAGCTCTCAGATGCCAGTGTCCTTGACAAATCCTCCATCCACTCTTAATATGAAGGACACTAAATGCGTGTAACAATGTATAAGAAACAGTTCGGTATGCAAATTACAGAATACATTCCGTTTTTTATTTATAAGTAATAGCAACTGAAAAAATTAAAATTTAATTTAAAATAATTTTCTATAGTAATATATGTATGCATCTTATAAATAATAAAATATTTCTTATCACTGTTAAGAATGGTTGTGCTGCTTAATATAGTGGAATAAAAGGTTGGAAGAAAAGCATTTATTTAAAATAGATATGTTTTTTATAAATCCAATTTAATGCAGTCTTGCAAAATAAAAGTATTAAAAAAACAAATAATAATAATATTTTTTTTCTAATGGATCAATACTAAATGTACCTTCATTTCTTATTAAAAAATATTTTTATGCAACTGCACATTACGTATGCATCTTATTTGTTCTGCATATTTTTATAAAAAATAAAAGAATCATACTGACGCCAACTACATACAACGCATGAAAATCATAATGTAAAAAAAAGTAATAAATCTAATCATATATTTCCACTCCTAGTCACTGCCGAAAATTCAGAAACTACTTACTTTTTTTTATTTACCAATAGATGAAATGTACTGCAACAAACAGCACCACTTGTTAATCTCCTTCCATTAAGCACTTTATTAATTTTTCATAAACACCAGGTTCCCTGTAGACTTGTTATGGGAAATCTAAGATTTGGTGGGAGCAAAATATGTTGGCCGATTGCATATGAAAGTTATAAACTCACATACACGTACAGCACATAGTACATAGTACGCTCTGGACAGCCAGAGGCTACTGTCAGCGGACTTTAAAGGAGACAGTTACTATACATACAAGAATATGACACTCAAATGGGCCATAAAATACTCTACACATCACTTCGCCCCCTCTCTTGACCCAGCAGGGGCACTTATGGGCCCGTAAGGCCAGTGTCTGTAAATCGCCTTCTTAGTAAAATCCTGCAAACCCGATCCTTAGCTTCACACGCTGTGCTGCAGAATGAAGATGAATGTTGATGTCCCTGCACCATAGCGACACATTCCTGTGCGGATACAGGAAAGAGAATGAGTAATAATCGTAGAGATTAATATCAATGATCCAGTGTTCCTTTTCTTGATGATTCTTGTAATTAGAACCAGCAGGGCAGAATGTAAAACAGCTGTAGCTGCTAAAACACCTGTGTCTCCAGTTTTGACGTTTTGTATATAAAACTATAAGCTTGCCGCTCGGTTATTACCTCCTTTCTGTGCTTATTTATTTATATTCTTGCCACTAGTGTGGTAGCTGGCACCATTCTTGACTCACCCCACAGCTTTCCTGTCATAATCCTTCATAGAGCATTTTTTTCCCCCTAGCAGAGCTGACTAATAATCACTGTGCCGCAAGGGGAAAAGAGATTGACCTTCAAAGGGATTTCTGGATTTTCTGAGGTATTAGACAATGCCGGATGCCTTTACTAAAATAACACGTTACTCAAGGACAGCAGTCAAAATATTTGTAATAGAGAGCGAAGCGAGCAGAGACTCAAGGGCAATAATAACGCTGGGTCATCGGATACACAGCGCACTGCAGACATTACCCGCATGTCTCTATAGGGTAAAAAAGATTCATGGTTTACTGATGACAGGCTTAGCTGATGTAGGAAGCCATCCCTGCATGTTTTAAGCCAGCAGCGTGACACAGATCTCAAGGCCCACCCATGAGCGATGACATCATGTATCCGGGTAAAACAGTACTGTTGATGGAGATAGACAATGATTTTTTTTGTGGCTCTCTCTTCAATACATATCTTTATTTAAGTCAGTGGCACAATGATACGTATATATGCATGTCTAGATTTATTTATAAATGGAATTTAAAATTAAAATACAATAGTCTTGTTGCTGATGGTGTTAGAAATGTTTTTAATAATAAAAATAATATTTCTCATGTATATTTTAACTGCTTATTAAAATTTGACAAACTTTAACAGACAAATAATTTAATAAATAATAAAAATAGTTAAAAAATAATAATAAATAATACATAATATTGTAAATATTATATATATATACACACACACATACACATTTTAGATATATACTCTCATATTTATGATTTATTTTCTTATTGTTTTCTTAAATATTTATTAATATTTGACAAACGTTCTGTTAAATAATTGTATAATATTTATAAAATTAATATAATATTTTTTCTACTGTACAAACTGTATACACATTATTTATTAATAATAATTATACATTTTTTTTTTAAACTTTATTTTCACATACACAGACACACACACACACACACACACACACACGTATATATATATATATATATATATAAAATATGTAAAAAAAAAAACATTTGACAAACTTTTTCAAATAATCATAATTCACAATTAAAAATGACAATAAAACACCCCTGTTGTAAATAATAAATTATTATGCTACAGACAGATAGAACTACCCAATTATTTGTGCGAACAAATATATATAAAAAAAAACATTTTAAAACATTTTGAAAAATAATGATAAGGATGTTTACTCTGGCTTGATAGTTAGGGTGTTAGAAAAATATGTTACTTTTTACTTGACAGTTACGCTGCATGTCATTTTTAGGCAATTAAATGTAAAATCAGAATGTAGCCCTGTTATAAAAACTTTCCTTGTTTTGATGCTGCTTCTACTGTATGTGAAGAAAATTGTTGTAGATAAACTACCCTTAATATAATTGGCTCATAACGCTGTGAGGGGGCCCAGAGCACTATGGAGGCAGCGGGGGTGTCCTGAACGCCAGCGGGTACCACATACAACTTCACAAGTCTCCAGAATTGGAGCCTTCAAACACACGAAAGCAGGTAGCTCAGAAAGCAGTGGAGTAAATAAGATTTTGTTGAGGCCAAACAGAATAAACAGTATTACAAGAGCCAAGAAGCTTGGGGCTTGTGACTAGAGATATAAATCTTTATCTGTTCAGGCTACAGGCTAACCTCTGATTAACTGCATTTGGGGAGAAATTTACAGCTGTGGATCTCCTCAGCAACAAAATCATAAATGAATCTCAGTGAAGGATCGAGGCAAGTTACAAGGGCCGAGATGAATGACTTCAAGGTTTTGTAGTATGTGGTAATCTTAATTCTGATAATCGAGCATGTTCCAGCCTATGCCAGCTCCATAAACAGACAAGATGGAAAAGTCAAATCGCAGAGGGATCATTCAGAGTCCAGTTTACAATTTCAAAATGAGATGTACTCAGGCCCTAGATCTATGCGCAGAACCTTTATAAGTAGAAAAAGCTCATTTCACTTATCTCCTATTTCCAGAGTACATAGGACACAGAATATCAAAACCCAAAGATAGTCAGAACCCTGACTGCTCTCTATAAATGTGCCTTGTCCAGTCTTGCTTTTACTGATAAAATTGCAGCTGAAAATGCTGACAGAATATCAGGGAGGGAAAAAAAAAAAAAAGTTATTTTCCAAAAGCGTCCCCTGTTCTGACCTCTAAAATGAGTCTTCAGTTAAAAGACTGGTAAATCAATATGCAGGACCACATTGGTAAAAAATATTGAATGCAAGGCAGTATCACCCAAAAGAATACTTCCCCCAAAAACCATGCCTTCATTCTCTTGTCCTTCCAAACCTATATGATCTTCGTTCTTCTGTGGAACACAAAAGAAGAAAGATATTCTAAATCTTTTTTATCCACACACACACACACATACAAAAAGCATACTTTTATGTTCTACATATGCAAACTTTTCCATTGGTTGAACTATCCTTTGAACGTAAATGTGACAGACCCGTTTAGTGCTGTAAAGGATTTCTAGGGAATCTCCATGGGAATTGTAATTGAATGTAATGCATGGGGGGTGAAAACCTAAGCACCAAACCAAAGATTTGTTCCACCCTTGGAGGTTTACATGCAATCCATCCTGGCTCAGAGGGTTCCCTGGCTTTGGTCCTGCAGCGTAGTTCATTTCTGAGGTGTTAAACATGTCCATCTGTTTTCCCCAGGCAGAAGCTACAGCGCTGCGTGAATCCCGGCGAGCACCTTGATCATCCGCAGTGGCAGTTGGTCCCAGCCGAAAAGCCCACAAGCCGACCCGACTAATCTCTGGTGCCGTGGCAGAGATGGATGGAGGCACATGGACACATCCATCTGTTGGTACCCTCTTGCTTAACAGACCCTGCAGTGTGGCTGGAAGTGAGGGTGGTCAACCTGACAACGAGTCCCAGACATTGGAGAGGCCTCCTGCTCGCTCTGGGCTTTAAATTACTTGAGCTTCACATGCAACTGGGGTTGAGTTCAATTTCTCTCCCTGATACAGTAAGTCAGTAAGTAATCAGATAACTTCCTACTCTAAGGCTACTGGTTTGATTGTTTGGTCCAGTGTTCAGTTCTTGCCCACTCCAATTTATTATTCCATATTCTGTTAAAAAGTTTAGGGTCATATTTTCTTTTTTTCCTTGAAAGGAATTCATATTTTTTATTCATCAAGCCTGCATCAGGTTGATCAAAAGTGAGAAAAAAACAAGTTTGATGTTTCAAAAATGACTCAAAAATTTAATAATTTTTTTCAACATTGATAATAATCAGAAATGTTTCTTCATGTTGCAGCAAAATCAGGAAATTAGAATGGATTTTGAAGGCTTATGTGACAATGAAGACTGAAATAGCTGCTAAAAACTTTTTATTTGTATTATTATTTTTATTCATATATTTATTTTAATAATAATGCATTCTGTTAATAAAATGTATCCTTTACGCTTGATAAGTTAAAATATTTAACAAAATTTAGAGCCATTTTGCCATAATTTTAAATAATTCCATAACAATTTGGAAAGGAATTAAATGATATTTATATGATGTAATACCTTTGAAACTTTAAAATCATTAAAATTCAAATTCAGGAATTAGAATTATTCAAATCAGAATTATATATATATATATATAAACCTCCCCAACTCAATTGGGAATGTCACAACTCTGGTAACAAATGGTCCTTTTCCACTGCACAGTACGGCATGGCATGGTTCAGTACAGCTCACTTTTGGGGGGTTTTCCACTGGGAACAGTACCTGGTACACGGTCCTTTTTTTAGTACCACCTCAGCCGAGGTTCCAAGTGAGGCAAACCGTTACCAAAACGTGACGTGTAAACTCTGCTGGTCACTGATTGGCCGGAGAAAATCGTCATTACTGCGTCACTGAACTTGCGACACGAGACACAACAGACCTGCTAGATTTAAATCAGCACAGCCAGCGAAGGATCGGACGCAACTTTTTTGTTTGAAGAAACGCACCTTTTCGTATTAACCAAAAATGGCTGTTTCGTGGTTTATAGAAGAAGTACAGACGTTCCTCTTGTTGCCCACATGCTGAAAATGAAGAACACCATTCTGTCGATATGCTCCATTGTTGTGTGTTTATTTGTGGAGCGTTTATGATGATGTCATGGCAGTAGAGGCGGCGCAAATATAACAACGCGTGAATAATCCCACCCACTCTAAAGCGGTACTAAACTGCAGTGGAAACGCAAACAGAGTCAAACTGAGCCGTACCGTAACGAGCCGTGTCGTACCACGCAGTGGAAAAGCGCCAAAAGAAGCTATACTTTTGACATCCCTAATAAAACGGGTGGTTTTCTGGTGCTCATCTACAGTAAGTTCAAAAACTAACAGAAACCTGACGTCAAAAACCGACTCTCATCAGCACCAAAAGTTCATTCCTCTTCCCAAGATCCCTCGGGATTATGATACTCCACAGAGAAAAAAAGTGTCACCACAACCTCATTAACTTGTGCTTTAAGTCCAGGAATGCATGAAATCATGATGTCAAACTTCCATTGTAGATTCAACAGCACACCAGATTTGACTACTTATTAATATCTACATTGAGTCTAGCCTGGGGGCGATCCACATGTCAGTGGAACCAGGCCAAAACCAGAAACCAAGAAAGAGAGTCAGCGAAAGGAAGTGAGGGAGGGAGACTTTGGAGAAGAGGAGGAGAAGCCGTGAGTGAGTGAGTGAGTGGGCCCAGATGGACATCTGCTGCGCTCTTGCAGGCTGAACTAATCCCTTTGGTTAGCGGTGCTCACAGGGTAAAGCCTCTCTGATGGCAGATGTCCTCTGTCGCTTGCCTTTTTGCCCTCTACCAATGCAGCCACCATTCATGACCAATGAGGCCCATTACTTAGAATAACACACATGAACATACGTAGAGTGCTAAATCTGCAGGGGAGTGCTATTAAATCTGTAGGGTAGCATAAAAGCTAGGTCAAGACCAGTGGCAGTGATACATAATTCTGCCAAATGTCTAAGTCTAAGCTTTGCAAAGAGGGAGAAAAAAAAAATAAAAAATTAACATGCAGGTTTTTATAACAAGCTTCATGCCCAACAAGGCATCAGATCTAAAATACAATAAATAACAGTTTTATATATTTATACAATACAAAATAAAAAAAAATAAAAAAATTATATACATTAAAATATTATTTATTTCTTTGATGCAAAGATGAATTTTCATCAGCTGTTATGCCAGTGGCACATGATTCTTCAGAAATCATTCTAATATGATGAAAATTCAGCTTTGCGTCACAGGCATAAATTATATTTTAAAGTATATTAAAATAGAAAAAACATTACATTACATTGCAATAACTTTTTGCAGTTTTATTTTTTCTGCATTTTTGATCAAATAAATGCAGTCTTGATGGGCATAAGAGACATACAAACTTTTGAGCTGTAGTGTATTATAAAATATAGTTTATTCCTGTGACGGCAAAGCTGATTTTTCAGCAGCCATTACTTAAGACGTGTCACATCCTTCAAAAGCTATATTCATACTGTATGCTGATTTGGTGCTCAAAAATATTATCTGTGAAAATAGGGATAGGCCTACTTTTTTTCTTTGAAAACATTTTTGATACAATTCTCTACACTCAAATTTCAATGAACAGAATACATCCTTGGCTAAATAAAATACCAATTCAATTCCAAATATTAACAAGCAATCTTTCTGACGGATAATATACTTATATGTATTATTAAAATATCTAAAAATAAAAAGGAAACAAGATATCATATTCAATGTAAATCAATATTCAATTTTAAATATATTTTTAATTGTATATATTAAAATATTTATTTATTTCTATTAAAAGATGTCCACAATTATTAATAAACATAAACACATACCTTTTAATGCTTTTCAATGGATCCAAGATGGCTGGGGTTTCTTGTCAAAAGACATAAGTTTAGGTAAACTGACCACCTGAGTCACAACAAATCCCAAATATACACTACTAGCTAGCATTGGAGAGGCAAAATAATGGACGAGGGACGATCTCGTCGTTAAATGCTTGTTAAGATTAATAAACACCCTCCAAAGAAGCATCTCCCCAGACACTGCTTCCTGAATAGGGTCAGACATCATACATGCTTCTTAAAAGACCCTGTGGCGTGCTTACGCTTAAGCAAGCATATGACTGAGGGGAATGAGAGAAAGAGAGAGGGAAGAAGCTTGGAGCTGAAGGCAAAAACGCGGAGAGAAAGCGAGAGAGGTGGAGGTTGGAGAAAGCAAAAGACTAATGAAACTGAAACATCAGGGGTATTTGTTTCAAGGGAGAAGAAAATTAATAAGCATGAAAAATAATAATCCTCAACACAGGGCCACATGGAATGATTAAAGCAAAACAGCAAACCAATTATTACAGGGTGAGCAATGCGGTAAAGTCCTGACAAAGAAGTAAACAACTGAACTAACCGGCACATAAGCGCACATACTTCTGCCGTGACTGCATCCGTTTTTCACCAGCGCAGCGTTCAGCCTACCACTCACACACCTAACTAAGAGCCCATGACTCAAATCACAACCCATCTACATCTAGTTCACAGTTCTACTGTAATTCAGTGCGTCATTCGCAACCAGAGAGTCGTTCAGCAAAACCAGTTTCAGACAACAGCCTAGCCAGCAGGACAGGACTGTATTTCATCAACCAAACTCATTTTAAACCAGCTTAGGCTTTTAGCATTTACTAGATCATTTTTGCTCTGTGAAATTTCAAATGTAAATTCAGTCATTTCAATAGGAATTCAGTATGTGAAAAAGCTAAACTGGTCGTGCATATCCGCAGCGTTCACTAATAGAAAGCTGCTTGGGTTGCATGTTATTTATGGTGACTAGGGTGACCAAACTTGCCATTTTTCCCAGACGCGTTCCTGATCAGGATTTCTATTAAGGATATAGGTTTTGGCTTGGTTTGCATGTGCAGACTGATCGGCGTATGGCATCGTGTCTTCGAAAATCAAATCAAAGCAATACCGAAATCCTGGCCAGGGCGCGTCCAGGAAAAATGGCACATATGGTCATCCAAATTGTGACCCTATATTGGGCCATTTTCACAGACATTCCCAATTTCTGACAAAAATATGAAAGTAGATCCTCTCTTCTCACAATCTACAGTGTTTTCCAAAACAATAGGACAACAATGGCAAAATCCAGACATTTTAGACATACGATTCTAAGTTTGAGACATAAATTGTAAAAAAGATGGACGACGCGACTCCACTTCCTTCTACTACAGAAAGTGAAGCCAAAACATTCTCAGTATGGCATATGCATACGCTGACATCTTGCGTTATTTGGAGCCAGAGTCTGCGCAGGAGAGTGAGTTGGAACCGTGGAATCAAAGTCCCACCCAAACTCTCACAGACCCAATCACAAGCTGACAATCATGACAACACATCCATTTTTTTTTTACCATAAAATAACTAGTTTAAAGCAAACTTGTTAGAAAAATTAACACTTGTGATCAAGACGCTTTTCAAGGCACTTGGTTTGAGAGCTATGAGCGTACATGGACAAACAGCTCTGAACCTTGCCAGCTAAATCTCAGAATTTCGCTATTTATCTACTCTATTTATGTATTCCGTATGGGTGTGGTGCTATTTTAGGTTTAACACTTTTTGCTATTGGCTGGATTTAAAGGACAGTCGCTGAAGAGAATTGGGACACCGGCACGGCAAAAAATATGACGGCGGCGCTCGGTAAAACGGGCCCTTATGCCAGCTGATTAGCTGTCGGAGAGCAGTTTTATTCAGGGGGGCATGACGAGAGTGACTCGCTCCATAAATCTACAACAGTTCTGATAATGACACTCAGACTGTGTGCAGTGCTATAATCCATTAGGCTCTCTCACATTACAGCACCTTTCCCAGAAACTGCTCCAGAGCTCAGCCGAATCCCAGACAAACCATGAGAAAAACATAGCAACAATAAATTAAGGGTTGTGGCATGCGGGCACATGCTTAAACCCCCTAATGGATCTGTGTGCCTTAGCTAGAAAAAAAATAGCCAATCATCAGTAGGGGATTTGTTATAAAAAGCTAAGGGTGACTGAAGGAAGATGGCTGCGAGCTGAATCATTAGTGGAGAAAGATCACATTGGGCCTCATTTACCAACGAAGAGATGTACGATGATGACTCTGAAGCAAATAACTGAGGCCAATTTCAGAATTCATGCATTCATTTTTGAATTTTTATGAAGCACTGGCCAACAACAGAAGCCTCACGCAAATCAAAATAGTGACTTATGCTGTAATCATAAAAACCCTGCTACATATCTATAACAAACCTTTTTAAACAAACACCCCACAAACTGACCAGAGCAAGAGTTATAGCTCTAGTTAACTGACAAGTCATCACTTTGACAGACATTCATTCCAATAATTCATCCATGCTATTACTTTTAAAGATCACATTGACTCTGCATGACAAATCACAGCTTAGGTGCGACAATTTGCTCCAGTAATTGATCAATAAGCAATTTATTTCAAATGAAGCATTCACTAAGTTGATCAATAAATTTATCAGACTGAAAATTATAAATGACCCTCAACGACATATATATACTGTATGTATATATCAGAAATATCTGGTGGCTTCATCAGGTCCATTTTTTTAGTTACTGTACATTTGTATACATTTGTATAAAAGCTTCACAGACTAATCTGATGACAAAATCTTAGAAAAGCAGCTGTTGCAATGGCAACTTTATTAGAATGACTATTCCTGTGCTAACCGCATTTGTACTTTATAAAAAAAAAGAAATAAAAATGAACATTCCTCTAATAACAGATGCTCCATATCTACACAACTGGAATCTGGCAAACATCTTATCTTGTAAAAGCTATCCAAAGCTTGTTAATCCCACACCATTTGCTTGAGGCAATCAGTCATTAAATAAAAATACCCAACTGAAAAATTACAACTGATAGGAGAAAAGGAATAGCCATGGGAAAAGAGTCCAGGAAACACACACAGCTAGAGGTTGTTGTTTTGTGATTGAAACCGGAAGGTCATAAAGCTTTGATAGTTCCAGTATTTACGATCACCTTAAATCATGTAGAACTACAGCAAACTTTTCTATAATAAGTTTTTCATGTATGCGTGCTGCTGTGGAGAACCATTGCCACTTCACCCATTTTATGCTTATGAGCTTGAGGCTATTCACAGGCAACTAAATCATCTTTCAGTGGAGGAAAACAGCACCTCGGTGGAGAGAAACAAAGCTAAAACAAGCCATTCGGAGGAGAGCGGAAGACCGGGAACTCCGATGCATGATGGGTAAAGTTTAGCAGAAACGGAATTGCTTACCGAGCACACCAAGCCGATAGTTGACGGTTATGACGATGACGTTGCCGTAACTGGCCAAGATGCTTCCATCGAACATATTTGCTGTTCCTTCCATGTAGGATCCTCCATGAATGAAAACCATCACAGGTTTGGGGCTCCCGCTTTCACGAATGTCTGGAAAAAGGAGGGTAGAAACGATTAAATGACAAATTACTGTAGACAGCTGGAAATGCATTCAGAGCTGAGGGCTCCCATTTTGCTCAAATTGGCCACATTGGCTTTATTTTTGAGACAAGATCGGTTTTAGAAATGGGCTCATTAATTTCCTAGGCAATACAAATGTCATGTTCCTGGTGATCGAAAAATTCCTTTTTTCTTAAGGGGTCTGTCGGTAATAAAATGTGCGAATTAAAATGGGCATATTAATTTCCAAAGTAATGCTCTGAATTAACGAATGTTTTAAGAGATGACTGAGAAACAAGGTGGGCGCACTTAAAAGTACGGGGACCTCATCCGCCTGTCTGCCTGTCGCTTCGCCTCATCTTTAGGGATTCTATTTTTCTTTGAGCAATGAAAATGGCACACTTTTTAAATTTCCATACATTGCTCAGGCAAAGTAATCCACTTTGGGAGAATGGTCTCGGTCCGAGAGGGAGGTATTTTCAAAACACAAATGCGATGCAGATGATAACTTTCGTCTTGCTTGAAGGAGAGTGCCATTTCATCATGGTTGCAAAGCCTTCACATAAATCTCAGTTATTTTATTGGGCGTGCAGGGACCTGCATCTGGGAGGTCTCGTAACAAGCGAAAAAACTAATGAAAAAAGCAATAATTTTCTAAAACAATTTTCCTAAGGTCCCTAAACAAGACCACCTCCTGCCAAATTTGTGTGCACACAACAGTTCTTTTTTTTTATCAGTCGTTCGTTTTGTCTTCTCATCTCAGTTAACTTCTCTTCTCTCTTCTTCTTGTAAATGCTCCAAGTGAGCTTTGCATACAATTGATCTTCTGTATCAGTTGATTTAATGTCTCATTGCCTCCTCATCTAATGTCATTCCTTTCTGTTCCGTTTCTTTTCCTCTTCCCAAATGCGCATAATGGGTTTGTTACTGTCAGGTAACGCAAATGTCTCGTCTTGTCTTATCTCTTCTGTTCTTCTCTTCCAGAATACTTAAAGTGAGATTTGCATACAATACAGTAGTTCTTCATCATCATCAGTCGACATAACTTCTTGTCTCTTTTCTAGTCTCATTTTGTGTCCTCTGACCTTGTCCTGCCCCTCGTCCTTAAATGTTAAAAGGGAGATTCTCACCCTTACCTCCATTGCGTCCCATCACAATTTTAGCCTTGTGGAAAGGGCACAAAATGGGATTGCCAAAAATGAGTATTCGGTATAACACTTCAAAATACGGATAACTTATAGAATAAGGCATTAATATGTGCTTAAAGGGTTAGTTCACCCAAAAGTGAAAATTCTGTCATTAAATACTCACCCTCATGTCGTTCCAAACATATAAGACCTTTGTTTATCTTTGGAACACAAATCAAGATATTTGTGATAATATATCACTTTTGCGATGTTATAAATAAAGCAACGAAATATAAATTACTCTTCTCCCGTGACTTACGTCTTCCACCACGCTCAACGCAGCATATACACGAGCCTTAATATATGTGACGTAATCAGCCTCGTTTACATCTGGGGGAAAGCACGCGCGTGTACGTAATCTGTGGCTGTTTGCGCCCAGAAGAAAGTGTACTCTTACGCAGTAATGTTCTCTAAAATGGTGGAAGATGTAAGTCATAGGAGAAGAATGGCTGAGTAAATCTTAATTTGAAGATGAACGAAGGTCTTATGGGTTTGGAACAACATGAGAGTAAGTAATGAATGACAAATTTTTCCTTTTTGGGTGAACTAACCCTTTAATTACTACTAATAAATGGATAATATTCTAATAATATTCATGCTAATAAGCAACTAGTTAAGAGACCCTAAAATGAGTATTTTTTATTCATCTTTTTCTGTCACTTACTGCCCCATGTTGTCAAAGATTGCAAAGTATTCTTCTGATTCAGGTGACCCAATGTCTTTCTCATCTCACCTCCTCTCCCCATCTCATCTTCTCTCTTCTTGTCCCATCTTGTCTCAACTCCCCTTTTCATCTCTTTTTAGCTTCAGAAGACATGAAATGTCTCGTCTTCTCTATTTTGGTCTCATCTCATTCCTTTTTTATGTCTTTTCTTTTCAGTTTTTCTTCATCAGGCAACATGGTGTCTCATCTCTCCAAGTCCCATCTCTTTTGTTTTCCTCTTGCAAAATATAGATTTGTACTTGACGATTCTTCTTTATCAGGCCATATTATGTCTCTTCTCATTTCTCGTCTCCTCTTGTCTCATTGCTTTCCTTCCCATCTTTTCTTTTCCCAGCAACGTTGTGGCTTTCTATGAAAAAGTGCTTTATTAAGCTCTGATCATTCAATAAAGATCTTAAGATCCATTTTTTTTAATGAAGCATTAATTGGGTTTTAATATCTTACGTTCATTTAAGATGAATGAACTGAATGACTCACGAGCCCCAGTAGAATGTATACTAGCCCAGTGTGTCTATCAGTGTCCAGTGGATGAAATGACAGGAAGTTACTCTTCGGAGACATGCATACTACTATACGTTGATCCCCGTCATCTTTTCAAACTGACAGAAATCTTCCACACCTGCAGGCCAGAGTTCACGTGTATATGCACACACCAGTCTGTTTGTATTTTTCTAAGTCTTTTATAAATGTCATATGTCAACGATAAGTCCAGTGTACCGTGGCTTTTAACGTCACTCTTAAATGATAACATGACTGGAGTTTTTGCGACCGACTATGCCCTGACTTACAAATGCTAAGCTGTGTTTTGAAAACGGTAAGGTCAGTAGAAACCAATACGTGCATTTTTGAAAACATATCTTTTTCTTCCATAAAATTAAAGTCAGCGGGGTCTAATATTGCTCTCTGCTTCCACTGAATGGACAAAAATAGTTAAAACCTTCTTCAAATGATCAAATTATGTGTTCCACAGACAAAAGACTAGCAAGAATTTGGAGACTTTTTCTTTTGCGTAACCCAATTCTTTGGAATTTCGATCTGGCAACAATTTTAGACCACATACTTACATTGTCTCTTGGGCCTACTGCCACAGATTACTTGAAAAAGTCAATAAACGTTGTACCCTTCATGCTAAAGCGCCAGATTAATGAACGTGTCAAAAGTGGCTATTGATTTTGGTGATAGTTTGCTTTAGTAAATCTCCAGCAAATAGTCATATCTGGAGAATCCCTTGGCATTTGAAGTTGTTATGTATGATTGATGATCCGGGGATATGGCCTGTACGCAGCTTTTATATCAAAACCAAAAAATGTAAACTAATTAGAATAGATATTAATATCTGTGAGTGGGCCACTGATGTGATCAAGCCAATTACTGGATCTATGAAATAAAATCAGAGGAGCTGGTTGGCGAGAACTGTCACCGATGCCACGGCAGCTGGTATAAGCAGTGTGCAGTAATAAGGTAGCGTTATGTCTACATAATTAATGTGCGCTCTGTGTCTCCTCTCAGCCCTATCAGCTGCAGCTGTCTAAGAGCCAAACGGCGGCCCTTTTCCACTTAGCAAAAAGCGCACGCAGATAGGCCTCAGGAATTTGAATAAACGTGTTTACTTAAATGTTGAGCTCGTTCGGCTACACGAGTTCACTCATACATTGCTTTTAAAAGCGTTACTGAAGTACTTTCAAGCGAAACTTGATGAAAACTATGGTTATTTAGGTTAAGCTGTTTTCAGGTTCGTCAAAAGTACGCATTTTGCATGTTTAACTACTGATTCGGAAACCGCCTGATTTTCGACAACAAGCTGACTTCGTCGGGAACTTGGAAGGTTTTTTTCCGACACAGTGTTTACGTTTCTGTTTGAAGTCCTTTTAGTAGATGCTTGAATTACGTTAGCATAAGTACAACGTCAAATAATTGTTAAAACTAGCGACGCCACAAACATTTTACTTTTTTGTGCAAATCTAGTTACGTTTCAGGTTAGCACCCTGCTGAGAAAAAACAGCATATGTTGGTTAGGTATGTTTTGATGCTGGGATGCTTGGACCCGAGGGCTAAGATGGTTTATGCTGGTATTTTGCTGGATTATGCTGGTTTAAGATGGTCCTTTGCTGGTTTATGCTGGTACTATGCTGGTTTATGCTGGTTTAAGGTGGTCCTTTACTAGTTTTTGCTGGTTTAAGCTGGTCCTTTGCTGGTTTATGCTGGTTTAAGATGGTCCTTTTCTGGTTTATGCTGGTCACATGCTGGCAAAGGACCAGCATAAACCAGCAAAGGACCAGCTTAAACCAGCATCAAAAC
>JAUCMS010000012.1:11226361-11248141 GCA_032357445.1 Enteromius radiatus | reverse complement strand
TATGCTGGTCACATGCTGGCAAAGGACCAGCATAAACCAGCAAAGGACCAGCTTAAACCAGCATCAAAACATACCTAACCAGCATATGCTGTTTTTTTTAGCAGGGTATTGGTAGTCTTTTTCAGAATAGTGTAGGTTTCCGGGAAAAAAAAACGCCCAAAAAAACAAGCTAGTGCAAGTATTATACTTGTAATAACAAGTATTTTAGTAAATAAAAAGAAGAGGTAGTGTTTGCTAATCATGTTGTGTTGCACATGACGCTACATCAAGCTGAGCTAGCAAATGTATTCTTTTAAACTCCTTCACATAGTAGCATTGAGGTGAATTAGGTCTTATAGCAAAATTTAGTTTAACAATTGTTTAACTACTTCTTAGAGTAAATCTGTTCAATCTGTGACTTCATTTGTTCATTTGTTCATTTAAAAAGAGTAGCTAGCAAGATATGTTTTCAAAATAACCAAGGAAAGCTCGGGGTGAAAGTCGGGGTTGTTTAGGCAAATCCTTGAAAACAAGAAGTTGGAACAGCCGATCACTGGAGACGTCTTAAAAGATCCACAGTAGATCTGAGAAGGCATGTTGCAACCATAGGGAAGCTCTTGGTTTTGTAAGGACTTTGTAGCCATTGCAGCTTGATGTTCGACATAACCTTGATGGGCAGCTGCGAGTGTCCTCAAGGTAATTCAAACCAGGACTCTGAAGACGCTGAAGTTTGCGGGTGATTTTGGCGAGGAGTGTTTTCCCAGTACTGTATATCGTCAGGCCTGCTTAAGAAGATTACTCTGTCGGTTTTCAAGAGAGTTCATGTGAGATACTCTGCGGGATTCTCACTGTATATTTGTGTTGCTGTAATCTTTTGATGTGCAGATCAAAGGGAGCAGGCTCTTTCCTGGTTTTAGCCTCCTCTAATTGGTTCTTATTTCATTTGATTATACAGGAGATAGTTTTCACTGAGCTTCTGTTCTGACGTGAACACCAAAAGAAATGCTTTTATCACATACAGTAGAGTCACTAAGGGATTATTATCATTAAGTTTTGTACCTCTTTTACAGTCCACAGCCCAGACATTTAATCGATGTGTTAATTTGTTGTGCATCTCTATAGATTTTTGCACCACCACTAAACATCAGGCAATTAAAAGTCATCTCAACGGCTGGACAGTAATGACTATTGATGCACAGTCTGATGGAAATGCAGACGTGGCGTTTTGGATTCCAGGAACATACAATGTTGCATAGGAAATTTTTTCTGGTTAAATTTTGGAAAATAATCAATCTTGGATATACACACACACACATATATATGTATGTGTGTGTGTATGTATAATTATTGTTTTATATTTTTATATATATATATATATTTTTTTTTTTTTTAAACAAGGGGATTACCTCAGAATATATATATTTTAAAAAGGCAGAAGGGTTGAAAAATCATGCAAAAAGTGTTAAGAATTAACGTTAGGAACATTAGTTTATTTGTTTGTTTGCTTGTTTTTGGTTTGTTTAGGTGAGATGCAACATATAAAATTAAAAGGAAATGATGATAAAAAATATTCAAGCAAAGTCCTATGAAGGGTTATTAACAATTATGTGTATCTGGAATGACGGGAGACAGGTCACATCAAGCAAAAACGACAAAACACATCCAGCAAAAAACGAGCAAGAAAAAAAAAATCTCCACTCTCAAAAAAGGACAAGAAATTTAAGAAAAACAAAGAAGAAAAAACCGGAGGGTTCCTTGTCATGCAAATCAGTTTGGCATCAAAAAAAATACCTTCATCCTCAGCACCGTCATTATCAGCTAAATCATCATTCTGTTTCTTTGAAAGAGGACCTAGGATCAAGAATGGAAAAGATGGAGCAGAGAGAAAATACAAGAGCAAACAAGCCTTCAAAAAGTGCTTCAAAGACACAAAGAACTCGCATTGAAATCCTTGGCTTTAAAAACGATAGTGTATTTAACCCCCCACAAAAAAAAAAGAAAGAAAGAGAAGATCTAAGCTAAAAATTAAACAAAAAAAACATGTTTAGATGTTTACAAATCTGTAAGACAGAAAAGAAACTCCTTACTGCCTTACCGACTCATGTAACAGTACAAGATAAGATATTCATTTCAAGTCAAAAATAGTTCTTTGCCTAATTATCAAGGGGAGCAATGCTGTTTTTCACAGGGTTAACCATTCATTGCTGGGTTTAGACAGTCAAAAATGTTTAAACATGTTTTATGCTTTTTGCAATAATAAACAGCATCTTCCAAATGCATTCAACAGCCTATGCACCGCGCTGTTATTTTATACCTGTGGCTCATTTTACAGATCATAACGGATCTATTCATTTGACTGTTAACATCCAGTTGTCAAAAGACTATGTTTGCAAGCATAAACAAGAATCGGCATGTTCACCGTTTGCTTTTTAATCTGCAAAATAATGCAGAGAGGCCCAGCAGAAATAACAACGCAAGCCAGAGGCCGGTGAAGATTAATACTGTTTTCTCGCTTTTTGTTTTTTAGTAATAAAGTTTCAGACTCAAGTATGCAGGAAACACTCACACGCGCAGACGTACAACAAATACAGATGAACTCATGCATCATTTAAAACAAGCCAAAGGTTTCGGTGCGCATGCAGGAGTGTGTATATAGCGTGTGTGTGAGAAAGAGAGAAAAGAAGGGAAGGACGATTGGAGAATGAAGCAGCTCTCTCAGCCAAAAGTCAATCTGTCCATTTAATCAGACAGCTGGGGCCAAAACTCATGACCCACACATTCTAATGGACCGCACGAGGGAATGGAGAGGGCCGTGCGCTGCATTGCGTCCATTTTATTTTGGTGAAGCTCTGTGTTTTCTGGTCTGGGCCAAGACCTTTGTAACTCCAAAAAATGGGCTGAAAATCACAGCTGCTGTTTTGAATAGAAATCATTGTTAATATTTAAGGCTTTTTTCTCTGAAAAAGAAATAAACATTGTGCATTTGCATATAAAAACAGGCTTAACACAAGAGATAAATATTCAGCTTAATGAATCAGGTCAATCAATGCCCTGCGTACACAAAAATGGATTTAGAAAGTGGAGGGAAAATGTAAAACATTTGATTAGATTAAAGGTGCATTCACTGTCATCACAGAAAGCTAAAATCAAGAATAGTTAATTAAATAAATCAAGCAATTTGCAAACTGATTTGCATTTAAACAAATATTGGGCCAAATTCAGTAAAAACAGACTATACATGTCATACGCACACACACATATATATCCATACATATATACATACAGTATGTGTGTGTACATAAATTAATGTTTTTGCTTATTTGGTTAATAGATTACTCTTAAGAAAGTACATTTACTACAACTACTAATATTTTCACTGAAGTTGACCCATTGGCATAAAATAGAATTGATCAGAATGAATTGAAATGAAATAATTTAATGTTTTCATCACCATAAGCAGCCCTGCAAAGAAAAAAATTATTTCATAAATTGCCAGACCAGACCAAGAATTGACTAAATCCTTATCTGACAATACAACTACCACAAATAAGCTCGTACAATAACATCAACTATAATGAAAATGACCTCAATATCCCTGTCTTGCAGCCTTATAGTTCTGTAGCTTATTACACAGAACGATTTTTATCAGTAGATAATTGCTTTGAGAGCAGTCTTCATTATGCAGGGTGGAGAATTTGAGTGCTGCCCAGACTCCAGCTGACATGAGGGCCAGGGGTGAACGGAGCAAACAGACAGCCACAGGCAGAGATCAGGCCTGAGCGAGGCCTGGCTTAAAGTTAATCTCACCATCGGTATAAAACATGTTTGCGAAGAGTGACTTTCTCTGGATCACAAAAAGCCACAATGGAAACTCAGTGTTTCCATACAATGGGTGTTTAAACGGTCAAAATAAGACTTTATGGAATAGTATCAACTATAAAATACTACATTTTATTTCTACTAGATTTATGTGTTCTTATGTGTTTCTAGTGCTCCTATGGCTGTGACACACAAAGCCGACACGCACAGTTTTTGCAGTGTGCTACACACTGTTGGTACTAGTTGGACCTTGTTAGTGGCTTTTTGGCCGATTAAGCATGTTCCATCGGAGTCAGGTGGTTGGTGAGAGAGCTCACTCTGATTGGCTATTCAGCTTAGCCAACCAGTGCATGACATGGAAAACGAAAGCAAACAAATGATGAAGTCAAGAGGGCACTCACAGACTGCTCTTCTAAGGGGACAGTGTTTTTAAATAAAAAAAAAACTTTTAAGGTATTTTGATTGTCAATTTATGTTTTAGCGACCTGAAAACACAAAACTTTTGAAAACAATTAAATTTTATTGCATTTTTATGTTCTCCAAAAACTTAAAATGGTTAAAAATGCCATGTATTAGATGTTCGGTCATGTTTGGGTATGTGTGCAGGCATGTAGAGTTTCTTTAATGCAATGTTTTTAGTAGTGCTACCCTCCGATATTTTATGTTCGACTAGAAGCCATACATTTGAAGCATTAGTCGACTAATCGCACGCTTATTTATAAACCATTTAAGTCATTATAACAAGCCTTTAATTAGCTAATAAGCATTCAAGCAAATGCATTAAGCTTGCTATAGCGCAGAAGTAATGATTATGAATATGTCTGGAAAAAACAATAATTTGATAAACCAGTGCTTTCTTTGTTTTCAGCTTTAGATATGATGATGCGCCTGTGTGCATGATTCATACAAATGATATAATCTGAGACTTTTTGTTTTCATTTGAAGGACTTCACTCTATATAGATATATTTTTAATGTCTGTTAGGCAAAGATAGAGACTTTGCTTTCAAGTTCACAGAGAAAGACACAGCAAAAAGTGCATCCTACATCCTATTCAAAAGATGTATTACTTTTATCTGTATGGATCCAAAATGGCCGACTTCAAAATGGCCACCATGGTCACCACCCATCTTGAAAAGTTCCCCTCCTCACATATACTAACGTGCCACAAACAGGAAGTTAATATCACCAACCATTCCCATTTTATTAAGGTGTATCCATATAAATGGCCCACCCTGTACATGTTAGTTAGCTGTTGGCTGTGAACTTTTTGGCCCAGACACAGGCAACAATAAGTCGGCATTAGTTCTTATACGTCAGTTTGGTGTGTCACAGGTTTTATGGGAGAAAAATAAGCAAAGGTTTTTGGCTTTGATTCCTCATAAAGCAGAATCTGCTAAGTGTTTCAGGCCAAATTAATTTTCGAAATTCGAATATTTCAGGTTAGAGGTTTAGAGCACCCCTCCAAGCGAAATGATGGAGAGAGACCAACAATGCGGCTTTCCACAAATATGCACTTATGTTCCCTGAATGGGAGTTTAAAAGCAAAGTTTATTTGCATTTTTTAAAACATAACCAACTCTCCATGTAAAAGCCCTTCTCGTTCTGTAATAGCAGGATGCCTGTGTTTATATCTCATCAAATCAATCCATTATGAGCCAAGCCTTTTATTTAAACCACACGTGAATCTGTTCTCTTGAAGCCTGGAAATGTTTTGAGGTGGCAAAGGGCATTTATTCCCTTCACCAGCCTGTCACTTCATCCCTGAGAGGGGTCACGGCCCCTGCCCGAAACCCTCTGTGTGACCCCTACATCTGTGTTCACCTCTTTCTTTCTCTCTCTCTCCGCCAGGTTCCAGTCTGCTGATCAAAGGCAGCAGGGTACCACAGCTACTGCAAGCCGTTCATGTGTCCAGTAGGAAGCGACACTCACACAATCATACGCTCTTTCACTGTCATAACACACTAGATTGATTTATCATCGTTCAACTGCCTCTAACTCGCCAGCTCTGCCTACAAAAGCATTTCCATATCCGTCCTTACACCCGCATCGATTGCTATTCACCTCTGACTGATAAACTGCTACTTCATGCCCGGCCACTGTTTAATGCAGTGCTCCGGTAGGATACACCCGACCGCCGGGACTCCAGGATGCTGACTGAGTAATCGATGCTCAGAGGTGGACGGAGTTGAGATTGAGCCCATTGACATCTCTGAGCATTTGTCAAGAAGCCCCTCTCAGACGCTCCTCTGAGCTTTAATGCTCATTAAGGGGCCATAAGGAGTATCGGCAGTATCACCAGCATCTGACGAGATGGTCTCCATGTCGATTCCAGTGTGAATGTTATAGAAAAGGATGGCTAAAAAGCATACAAGTATCATGGGCCTTGACTGTGGCCTGCATGGCAGAACGCAATAAGCGTTGATAAGTGTAATCACACATCAGGCCGAGATCGAGGAAGATGTATGTGTGCTCTGCTGGGCACACATTTGACTCCATTGAGTCTAGGTAATTTAGCCACCGAAAGGCCTAGAAAAGATATGTTTTGTTGGTGGTGGTGTTTTTTTTTTTGTTGTTTTTTTCCACAGATAAATAACTATAGCAGGAAACACCTGCGAGAGAGACGCTATCAGCTAAAATGCACTGAAGCAGACAGAAAAATGGGCCAATTTGTAATGTTTAAATGGGGGTGGATCTCAAAAAAACATGTTTTATATAAATGTTCTCCACAAAATCAAAAGTAAAATAAACAAATAAATAAATTAAAGAAATAATTGATTACATATTTCCATTTTTACATGAAAAAAGCATGTTTTATGATGTTTAAATATATATTTTTAATTATTTAAACTTTTTTTCATATTTTAAACATATTTTAACATATTTCATATTTTAATCTCTGAACTATATTCTCACTAATCTCAGTTTTATTATTATTTTTATTATTTGTCAACCTCATTTTTTTCCAATAGTGATTTTCATAATTTATTTAAATCAACGTAAATACTAATATGACTAAATACATTTATACAATTATTTCAATTATTTATTTAAATCAGCGTAAAATAAATACCAATCTAATGATTAAATACATTGATACTTTTTTTATTTGTATCTCATTTTATATTTACATTACAATAATTACAAGTATACATTACAATTATATTATGATAGCATACTATTTTTACACAGTAAACACATTTCACCTTGCATTCATGTAAATAAAACTTATTGTTATTGTTATATGTTATTTTATAAATGTGTTTAATTGTCATGCAGAAACACTTTTTTCACTTTTCCATGTTACTATTCCTATTGATATGAATTTTTGAATGCATGTTATTTTTTGACCAAAAAATAAATAAAAAATAAAAAGTATGATGCACTAGTAAACTAAAGTTTTACAAGATTCACTCACCGATGTTTGGAATGAAGGTCTCTCGACTTAAAACACACTGTCCACTGACAAAAACACTTTGACAGTAAACAAACATGCCAGACAAGCCAGCCTGCTTTGCTGTGCTTCCAAATGTTGTTTCAATGCTTTTGCTTGTGCCTGCTATTGATGTCATGAAACACACGCACTTAGATCTAGATTCTTTGTATTTCTCATCTATTTTTCTGTAGCACAGACAGACAGAAGAGCAGGCTGAGAACTCTCTCAAAGGAAAACATCCTCTAGCCACACTTGGGGATGTATACCAGGGCACAGAGTGATATGAGTGCTTACCCCGATCCCTGCCTAGTACAAGGATTCTCACAAATCCTGGCTAAACAAGCCCCAGGCTAGAAAACATGCATCATGTAGCTAAAAGCTTTAGCAGCCCTCCCATATACTTGAGAGAGAGAGAGAGAGAGAGGAAAAGGAGAAAGATCAGTTGGTTAGAAGGCACAAGACACATTCCACAATTAGGTTAGTTGTCGCTTTATACCACTACTTTATTATATTAAAATTAACCTCAGCCTATGCCACTTGTCACTTTAAAACCTACAATGCTATATAAAGTTGGTCACCATTTTGGGTTGCGGGACTACTCTGAGTGGGTCAGACATATCCCTTGGAATACACATTTAGTTCTGGGATTGCTTTATCTGCAAAGGAAATTGCCTTAGATTTTGGCCAAAACGATATCTTATGACGTGCCATTCTGCTGCCTAGCATTTGGAACAGCCTTGTCCTTGAGAATACACCTAAGAAACAGTGTGAATATTTATCACTCCATGGACCGTGACTCTGTTAGAGAACTGCACCACGTAATGGTATACAGAGTCAGTCCGTTTGAAGCAACCTGGCGCTAAAAGCCACCATCAAGAGTACGATGATGATGGATTTCAACCTGCAGCCTTACCAGTCTGTATTTTTAAAGAATTAGTTCACTTCCAAACTAATTTCCTGAGCATTTACTCATCCTCATGTCATCTGAGGTGTTCATGTCTTTCTTTACTCAGTTGAAAAGAAACTATGGTTTCTGAGGAAAACATTCAGGTTTTTCTCCATATAGTGAACTGCAAAATGCAAAATGATTTGTTATTTAAAAAAAATAATAATAATAACAATAATTCTATTATTTTTAACCCTAAATACTTGTCTTGTCTTATCCAGGAATCACATAGTCATGTGATGATGGAAAAATGGACCCAGTGTTTACAACGGTCTGATGGGAAATAAAACAACATTGTGAAGTTGAACCTTGACAGTGTTTCATCCAAAATGTCTTAAATTGTGTTCAGAAGATGAGGTAAGCCTTTACGGACTGTTTCTTCCTAAGTGGGTAGCTTGATTGACTTGGAGTTACATTGCATTGTTTAAGTGTTCCCTATATATATATATAAAAAGGTATTATAATTATACTTAATATAAACAACACTCATCTAACAAATACCCAGCTAAAGCCAAACGTGCATTACATTTCCTCAAAGGTACACGGTGTCTAAATTCTGAATCCTATCATGTCCTGTGGACTCCTCTATGCTCCCCGATGGGTATCCGGCTCATTACGAGCTTTGTCATCTCTCAATGTCGACTGTTATGACTTTGACAGCTTCTAATGAAATCTTTCCTCACAAATGTTACCTGCCTTTAAGTCCTGTCACTCTCCCTCTCTCTAATGAGCAGCACCTCACAATTTGAGGCTGCAGTGACATTTTGGTCCCTGCGATTTTCCCCTCTGCTCTCAGCGGGGGCCCTCTGAGAAAATCATCCCACGCTCACAGCCTGGATATTGATATTTCCGTCAGTAGTTTCAGCTCACTGCGACCAAGTGGCCACTTTTTTTTTTTTTGGTCACAGAACGGCAGCCATGTTGAAGGGAACAAATGTTCACATGGGTTTCTTGTGAACAGGAATGTCATACTCCCACTATGTATTTCAGCGTCTCGAACAGGGAGGCATCATTCGTGATGCAGTGTTATTGAGGGCTAGAATCATTTTTTGATAACGGATTGATTTTTTATGCTGCTTTTCCTTGTCTTTTGGGCTGAATTTGAAAACAGTGTTAAAGAAACAGGGAAAAATGGGGGGAAGTGTGAAGACTGTCAACATGCTGCTGTCATGTAAAACAGCGTTGCTGTGCGACTGGGGTGGATGCTCGTTTGACACGGGCGCCACATGGGAAGTCAACGTCTGCGAGCCTGACAGTGCCTGCTAGAAACACGACACAATGCCTCACAGAGAAACCCCGCTTCACATCTGCTACCGCTACAATATAAGCCGTCAGTGTAGATGGATGGCTGAATAAACAGTGCAGAAACACAACACCACTTTTAGGAGATTTGCTTTGTTTATTCACTATTGTCATTATTAGCACTTCCCACGAGTAGACTGCAAAATAAGGCTTAAAACTAGTTTCTTATTATTCCAGTTTATTTTTCCTTTCAACAAATATTCTGTGAAATGAGGTGCTGCAAAATCATGACTGCCAACTTAAACAATATTGCAATAGCTGTTCTGCTTTCTATTTTTGGTAACATTTTATTTTATGGTTACACCTACTGTATTAGTTGCTTATTATCAATATTAACCATTTATTAGTGTTAATTAAGCCTTATTCTATATGATTTTATTCTACATCCTTAATACCTAAACTTAACTACTACCTTGCTAATTATTATTAATAAACAGCAAATTAAGAATTTATTGAGTGAAAAGTCATACTTAATAGTTAACAAATGTTAACTATTCTAAAATTTTACCCTAGAGGTTTGATCTGGCAATATATGTTAGATAATAATCAAAATTATTTGTTTAAAGTCTAATTCTCACCAATAACTATGACCTAAACTTTCTGTTTATTAATAATTAGTAATGTAGTTGTTAACAATGTATTTGACAGTATTAAGGAAGTAGAATATGTGCTTTATAAGCACTAAAAAACAGCAAATATGATTAATAATACGCATGCTATGCTACCATATCGATTTATGAAATACATTTTTAATAAAACAGCATGAGTTATAAGCTTGCAGACTTGAAAATTAAGGTTGTTTTTGTTAAAGAAAACCATAAATAATCACTTAAAACAAAATAAGCATTATATGAAATCAAATAAAATGTGTTTATGCATTTCTGAGATACACATACGCAGATATGCATCTCAAGAAAATCAGTGTTTTAACATACAAGTAATGATATTTTTGGATGTATGCATCATACAGTAAATTATTTATCCTGTTGTGGGACACTTAAGTTTTAATTCTGAGCTTATTTTTTTACTAATTTCCTGACAAAGCTCCAGGAGTTGTGGATCATGCATAGAATCTATTGAAGCAGCAGTATGAGTTTTAAACACTGGACTATGCCTTTCATACGAGACAGGTTACTTTGTGAAAACTAGCCTCCGGGTGACTGACGGATATAAATTTGGTGAAAAAGGGGGATAAAGTAATAAAACATAATCATACGGAATTAATTCATATCATCACAGGTCCGGCGAGTCAGAAAAAGTGACCTAGAGTCAACAGGGAGAGCGGCGAGGGGGAAAAGGTGGCACAATTTGATTAAGGGTATTCAGATGTACCCTTGACATCCGCTCCAGAGGATTGTGGGCGAAAAAAGAAAGCTTGAAGGCCTCTTCTACTGAAGAGCTCGACGGCATTAAAGTTATTATTCATTCTGTGAGCGCGCACAGAGAGAACACTAACACTGTCATATTCAAATTTTATATGAAGCTCCTGTCACTGAGACAGTTTGAAGCAAGTTTGCCACTGAACAACAAATTATCTGTTCCTAGTCGGTCAATAAATATCACAAGAACGTTTATGAATACATGGTCAAAAATCTCAACAGTGCTATATTGCTAAATCAAATTTTAGTCGTCTTGCAGTATTGCAGTATTCATCCTACAGGCAATACAGCGGAATTAATTGCTTTCTTTTGCTGTCTGGATGTTAACAGCGGGATTCCACTGATGCATCATAGATGGTCATCTTCAGGTTTCGCTTTCTTGCTTGCTTCCTTTTTCTTTCCCTCACACCCCCCCCACCCCCACCGGTCAAGCCACTTTAGCTATCTTGCACTTTCTTTCTGGCAGGGGGCAAATGATTCCTGATTTGAAATAGTCCGTGCTGCATTTCAGCCGAGAGGAGAGAAATAGGGGAGCAGCGATCAGGTTTTCATTCTGTTGGTCATTATGGTTCCACCTTTAAGGGGTCATTCTAAAACACTTTAAGAGAAAAAAGCTAAATGTGGCTTGATGCACTAAAACAATTACAGAGGAGAACCCAATTTCCCTTAAACATTACTTTGAGTGAAGTCATTTCATAATTTAAGCACTTTAACATTACAGACCATTATAGAATAGCATGGCAGAATTGTTCTCAAAATTATTAAAAACACAAATTAAAGGAGATATTATAACCTAAACACAAAGAAAACAGCTACATAAAGGCTTATTGTGTATCTTCTAAGTAAATGACAACTTTATGTTGGCAGTAATGACGTAATAACATTTCTACTGTACATGCTTATTGTCATATCATATGATTGAAAGCTTTTACTTTTTCCATACTGTTTTGGTCTTATAAATTGCACATTTTTGTTAAGTTCCGGGCCTCTGATTTAAACTGAGCTGTTTCCTTTTTCTCCTGAAGTATGAGATCCAAACTTTCATTTTATATGAGCCTTAAATCTCAAATATGATACTCAACAAAACATGTACTGTATGTACACAACATCATTTACCTATTCAATTCATTCATTTATTTTAGGGTTAAAGTAAAACTACATGTCTTGTACTTATTTTTGGATGCATCATGTAACAATATCGAGACAATATTTATTCAAAAAAATATAAAAATAAATACAAGGTTAATGGTGTCATTTTCAAAATAAGTGTTCCCGTGTGACCCTTGAATGTAAAAAAAAACATCTATAAGTGCCATAAATGAAGCTTACCTGGTGCAAAACTGTGATTCATGAAGCAGCTAATTTTAGTGGAAAACTAAATATAGGCTAGTTTTCTCCATATAAACACATTACGTCAGACATGCTGAAGATCTGTAACAAGCAGTCAACTTATTAAGTGAAGAGCTGATTCCACACAAAAGCAGTTTATTCAGCACATTAAATCATCTCCTCTATTGACTTCCATTCAAAACAACAGTGTCTGCTCTTCCTCTTGAGCATCTCACCTTTTTGGTCTAACCTTGTCTCCTTGATGATACTTTCTACTTTCTGAAAAAAACAGCATATCCTCGTTAGGTATGTTTTGAAGCTGGGATGCTAGTTTGAGTTGGTTTAAAGTAGTGCTTTGCTGGTATATGCTGGTCTAGAACCAGTAGATTACCAGCTTAAACCAGCATCCAAGCTTTAAAGCATACCTAACATATGCTGTTTTTTTTCAGCAGCGCAGATATACAGTATAGCAAGAAGTACCCCATATTACAGTCAGATTCCATGAGCCATACCGTATCTCCTACACACATAACAGCACTATCCTTTTTAACACACAATTTTACATAAAAGTATGTTTAGAGAGTCAAAGAACAATATATAATGTAAGAAATGCTACTTATGCTAGCGAAGTAGCTACATTGTTTTAAAATCACATTGCTTATGAACCTTTTAAGCCTCATTTTGTGACTTAAGTTAACAAGAATCTTAATATTTAAGTCTATTTAATCTTTGTTTCCTTCTCTGTATCTAACAATCAGCCATTTGTTCATGTTAACAAGCTAAGAAGCAAAAGAACTAGCTAGCCTAGCTAACACAAAATAAAATTTGCTGTTGCAATAGAAGACATTTACTATCGGATTTGAGGTTAGAATTGCTAAAAAAACTAAAAAACTGACATACCCAAACTTCTTCCAAATGATCATGCAATCTTGTCTGATACGCATATTAACCGAGAAATGCAAGCAGTCTTCAAACACAAAGTTTAAACTGTCAGTAGTTTGAGGCAAACTGGCCCCCTGATCTCATTACTGTGGTACACATGGCAGTTGACCAGTGATGATGGTCTTTTTAGTGACCAGTGATGTGGTCTGTGTGTTAATAGGGTCAGAGAGCAGACGGTACACGAACGAGACGGACAGTGTGGCTAAAAGAGCCTGGCACTGATGATTAATGCTAAGCTGGCACTATAGTGGGCCCCGTATCCACATGAAGGAAAAAATAAATAAAAAGATGAAAACATGGGGCTTTAGAAAACGCTGGCGGAAGGTTTGATGCCTGAGGGATGTGGTTTTAGAGGGTGTTGAATGCGTTGTATTTGTGAGGCTTGTTCAAAGAGGTTCCAGTGTGAGCGGGACAGCAAACGGGCTAATTTGCCACTGTATTATATTTCCCCATCATTTCAATTTCAAAGCGCTGCATTAGCGAGCAGCAGGGATGAAAGGACTGAAGAGCATTCTTCGCACCGAGGCTGCCATCAACATCCTTCAAGCCCGGCCCCTCATCAACCGCAGCGTGTCAGCAGAATTATAGAGCGTCTCTCCGTGTAAATGAACTCCAACGCCGCCTGCTACCATCCGCACGCACACAGGGATGCCTTTGATACCAACCAGCAAATTACAAATTTTGTTTTTAATCAATAATTCATTTTCCGGCTCTTTTTGCATGCACGGCTAACACATGAAGGGCCAGCGGATATACTCGCCAGGAAAACATGCTACCGAGTTTCAATTTCAGTTTTAACAAATATGTAGTGATGAAAACATCTTCTATGTTCAAATCACAATCGACAAAACAAGAGCAGCGAGTAGTAAAATACACTTTTTCCACTAATGAATTGTGGTAGTAAACAGCCCAAGCTGGTTTGCTGGTCTAAACTTTTTTGGCACTATACTGTATATGGTAATAAATAATAAATAAATAAATGTGTGGGTGTGTTGTCTTTACAGTCACCCAATTAATCCTTACCATTTATTACTAATCAAAAATTAAGACACATATATAAAAGTCATACACACACACACAATGCTTTTTCAGTGTCAAATACAACAAAAATGCAATTACTTAAAGCTACAGTACTTAAAAATCAATACAAAACCAGCAGATTTCCAACAAACTAGCTTTCTGAACAGAATTTCTAATTCTTTGTGTTGTAAGGGTCTGTGAGTTCCCAGCATGCACTGCAACATAAATAAATTATGGGGTAGTATTCATTTTCCTGAAATAATGTATAAAACAATATATTATAAAATAATACGTGCTTTTTGAAACTTTTTTTTTTTTTACAAAATTTTAATAATGTAAATCAGTTATTTCAGATGATATTTGTGCATCTTATTGTGGCTGACAGAAAAGAAAAAAAGAGATTCATATCACTCTCAGACAAACTCTGACTTCACAGAGAACAGTCAAGAGATTCTGTCATATTTGGCAACGGCAGGGCTTTGTCAAAACCCTTTAATTCTCTGAATTCAATCTTGTTTTATCAAAGCGACCGAATCGTCATCAGCTCAAAAGAGAGGCACTTTCCCAGCCAACTAGGATGAATAACTAGGAACAGAAGGTTATTAGTAAGCTTTGTTTTTTTTTGCCAGACAGACAAGTGAATTAGTCAAACAGAGCAAAATTCCCTGAGGTGGTTTTAATCTAAATCTACTTCTGGATGACTAAAAAAAACAAAAACAAAAAAACACCGGACTGTGTGTCTGTCTGCGAAGGCTTCTCAAGCAAGAAATCCATTCCTTCTACAAGTTGCGACAAAATGACAAACTGCAAGAGCCTGAATTCCCCTATGGAGGAGCCAAAGACTATGTAAAAAGGCCCACAAAAACCAACGAAAAATCAAAGCGTTGATCGATATAACCTGTAGTGAGGTTTCCATGGTTTTGCAAGACTCGAGCAGCTCAACACCTGATCAATGAGAACATCTAGAGATTGGTTTCTGTGCTGAAACAGGCACCTCGGTCTCTATGAATGATCTTTTATCATTCTCTGCTTTAGGTCAAAGTGAAGCTCTTTGAGTTTATGTACAACAAACATGACTGTTCAGATGGTAATTTGCTCACTTCAGAACACAATGAGCTTTTTTTTAGCCATGTAGACAGAAAAAAAATATTTAAGTATATATATATACTTTATATATACGTGGGCATGTGTGTTAAATATGTTTAATTACACTCTATAATAATAATAATAATACTATGCTGGTAGCTTTATCTTAATAGTCACCGTAGTCCAGATACTGTAGAAAAAAAAAAAAGGATTTTATATAAACCAAAATATAAAAGTTTACCTAAATGAAGCGGGCTGTGCTATCATGAAATGTTTCATTTAAACTGCGATGGTCAAACAACAGTTGAAAGATAAAAGCTGATGACTAAGTAGTGTTGCATTGTGGGCCAGGAGAATCTGCTTTCTAGTCGTTCCAGCATTTATTTGGGGATTAACAGCAGCTGAAGGGAATGAGTTCTTACTGACACATGTACACAGACTTGTTGCAGAGTGAATCAAACAGATTTAATAGAAAAAGACATTAAGTCTTATCCCATCCTCTCTGGGCTTTCATAAATCTCTCTCACACAGCAGAAATTACAATACAAGCTGAATCGATTGAGATTCAGTCAACTGACATTTGTATTAGGACTGTAGAAATGTATATTTCGGCAACCTGTACACCTTTCATTCGTCAGAGGAAGACCAATAATATATGCTTCCCATTGATTTTTTTCAATGCAAGTCAATGGGAAGCGAAACTGTTTGGTCACTAACATTCTTTAAAATATCTTCTTTTGTGTTCCGCAGAAGAAACATTTAAACTTTCACTTTCAGATGGACTGTCCCTTTAAGAGAGGCTTGGAAATCCAGCAAATGTGATAATTAGACTATAACAGAAGAAATAAATGGCTCCTCCTATAAAGATCCCGCAGTCTTGACTCTCATTGGCAATTTACGCAAGTAACCGCCCACACGGTGCGACACCAGTGAAGGCTAATGAACTAGTAAATTAGGCCCAGAAAGCTTTAATTAGTATCAAAGTATGCCAAACTGATGGCTGGCCATTTATCTGCTCACCTCTAACCTCATCTTTTTGATGACTTGAAAAGAGCAGGCCAATAAAAGACAAAAGGAAAATGAATATAGATTTTCTCACTCAAGTGGCCGAAGCAAATGATTAAGTAGTTCATCACAAGAAAATATAGAATTCTTCCCACGGAGGAATCGACCTGTCCTATAGATACATTAAAAATCTGGCAGGAAATCGTTAGGCATACGCGGAGCTATAGATTGCGTGGAGGATGCCCAACAATTGATCATAATTTCTAAGGGCTTGTACCGGTGAGGGGGTGAAACTACAGCCGTGCAGCGAGGAGCCCCAAGCTACAAGAGGAAAACACCAGCAAAAAATCTATCTCAATGCATTTCAATGTGGCGTGATGAAGGTAATGTGCTAGAATCTAAATTGCGTTGGTTCACATCAACCATGTATGATTTCACATCTGCACTGATTACACACAATTGAGCAAATCTAAGCTGTAGAGCACACCTCTCTTGTTAATGTGCCCACGATTACAATAAGTAATCCATCAACCCAACCGCCCAGTCTTACTCTGGGTGAATAACAAGGCACTACTGTACTTCAAAACCTTAAAAAATTGTGCTGTGTTGGTATGAATTAGAAAACAAACATAAGTAATATCAGCCAAAATTGAGCAATCATTTTTTATTCAAACATGGATTATTTATGTAAACTTTTATTTGTTAAAATTTTTTACATTATATATATATATTCTTTTTTTTTTTTGATTTAGCATACTTCTAGTTTGTGCCTGTCTGCTTAATTATCATTGCTGATGCATTACTATTGTATTATAGTGTCCATAACCATTATTATTATTACCATTATTACTATCATTAAATAGTAAATGTGTCTATAACACATGCAAGAGTAAATTAATAAATAAATGAACAAATTAAGGAATTAATTAATAAAGCATTTTCTAAATTAGTGTTGTTATATTTGTTGTTGCTATTATTATTATTACTATTATTATTACAAACAATTGTATCCTACCTCTAATTATACTATTATATGCCCTGCATATAATATAATGTAATATAATAAATACATATAAATACTTGGGGTTCAATTTCAATCTCATATATACTATTTTTTAAATAATAAATATATGCAATCTGAATCAATCTATTATATTCTTTCTTTTTATTATTATTCTCATTTTAAAACAATACATTTAAAAGCATATATGTTGTGTCTATCACACTATAAAAAATATATCTAATCATTATGTATAATTAAAATGCATTTATCATCATCATTATTATTATTATTATTACTACTACATTTTTCAAATATTAGTAAATTTAAAAATGTTAACAAATATCGTTGCATAGCTTAAATACTATTATAATTCCTAGTTATATAATATATAATCAATTTATCTCCAACAAATTGTTCTCATATACACCATTTTAAATATTAAATATAAAGTCAAAATACACAATTTTGTATTTTGTTGAAACATTATAATATGTAACATATACATGTAAATTATATTATATTATACATGATTAGATCATATCACATAATGTTATACTCTATTCTGTAAAACATGAAAAACCTTAAAGTTTAATGATCACTGCTCCTTAATGTTCCCTTTCTATTTGAATTATTAGAACAGGTCATTATATTTGTACAACATGTAGTCTATTCAGTCACAAAGCTCCAAATTGCATTGGTGTACTCAACAAATGACCCATGCTGAGGGTGGCCAGAGTGCTCGTACGCTCTCTTGTGCAAATCTCCCCAAAAGACGCACAACATACGCCTCCCACACAGAGGAACAGGTAAGCTCACGGTTACCATGGCAGCACACTTCACCTGCCCACTCCATAACCCCTTTTACTTTCCTTTTCGGTTAATGTATCAGGTCAGAACACAGAGCAGCTAGAGAGACACCAAAACTAGTTATCTAAGCACTAAAACCCATCTGCGGCTTTAGTCTGTTTTTGAGTGTTTATCGTAACACCCTTACATGATATCTGGCTATTTTAAGGAATTTAGAAAACAAACAGACAGGAATAGAATAACAAAAAAAAAGGTAGACCTGGTTAAGAAAGAAAACTGCTGTACAAAACAACTACATGGTGATCTTGCTCACAATATCCACTCCTACAGGAGGCAGTGAGGGAAAGAAGACAAAAAGAGAGGCAAATGAGTTATTCGAGGGAGTTTGTGTGCCCATGTCTCCCCTCAGGCTGAGCTTTAGTTCACACACTGACCATGTGATGGTTGGGGGAACCAGGGTTTGGTTGCAGGGTTTTACAGCTTTCCATTTGTCTGAGAGAGTAGCTGAGCTAGCAAAGCCCTCTGACCACTTCCCTGCTGCTAATACACACACAAACACACACACACACACACACACACACACAGAGAGCACTGATGACTATCACACAATTACACAGCAATTACCACACTACCACCTTCACACGGCACTAACCACAACACTGCTGACACTGACCGCATGGTCTGAAGAGAAGAAAACATAGCCGGATAAATCTCACAAACACCCGAAAATTACATGGGAAAAAAAAGTAGGATAAAGAAGTAGTAAAATAAAGAGTGTATTAAGACTATTTAGACTAGTTAGATTAAGCAATTAAACATATTTGCGTTTGATTATATTTAATTGTAGTTCATTAGCAAAAACAGATAACTCTATTTTAACATTGTACATTCCAATTAATCTCAATTGGATGATTTTTTTGTTGTTGTTTTTTTGACTAGGGTAAGAGATAACTAAAAAAAATCTAAAAAAAAAAAAAAACAGGTCAATTAAGATTAAAAAAGTTATCCTTTTTATCTTTTATTCAAAAAAAAAAATCACAAAAATCTAACCTTTCATTGGAGAATGCAAATTTAAAATGGGGGGGAAATATCATTATTTTTCTGTAATACAAAATTAATGGAACCCTTTTATTCAACACTTTTTTAAACTTCCATTTACCAGCTCTATCTGGCCCATTATAAAATTTCTAAGAGGGTCAGTCACTTATTGATTTTTTTTATCTGCTGGTACTTGATAGAATCCAAGATGCCATGTGTCTAAACAAACAAAACCCATCTTGAGTGTTCGCTGCTAAAAAGCTCATTTTTTTAATTTCATCTGACCACAGAAGCCAGTGAATCCAATTTGAAGTACCTAAAATATGTAAAAATAGTAACTAAATATGCTGGAGTTTTTTTTGGATGAATTAATGTTTCTTGAAGCCCTGCTGAACAACAAGTGGTGATGTATGTGCTGTTTGATCATCCAGACCCGAGACTCTACTATTTTATGCAATTCTCCAACTGTGGTCCTCAAAGAGTCTTTGGCCACTCAAATCTCCCCTGATGGTGGAAATTGGAAATTTCACTGCTTTAGCTCTTTTATTAAAAGAACCAAAAAGACCCAAAAATTGTGTCAAGAATTACTCACCCTCATACTACTGCTTACGCAGTAATGTTCTCTAAAATGGCAGATGACGTAAGGCATAGGAGAAGAATGGTTGAGTATATGATGTTATTTTTGTTTTCTTTGCGAAAAAAAAGTATTCTCATATTGTCACAAAACTTAAGTTAATCCACTGATGTCACATGGACTGTTTTACAGGTAGTAATTAATAACAGAATTAAAATTTTTGGCTAACCCTTTAAACCCACTTCACTAATGGCGCTTTTCCACTGCGTGGTATGTTTCCACTGCAGTTTAGTACCGCTTTAGAGTGGGAGGGGTTATTCACGAGTCATTATAGTTGCGCCACCTCTACTGCCGTGACATCATCATAAACGCGCCACAAACAAGTGTCGCAAGTTCAGTGACGCAGTAATGACGATTTTCTCCAGCCAATCAGTGACCAGCAGAGTTTAGATGTGATGTTTTGGTAATGGTTCAGTTCGCTTGGAACCTCAGCTGAGGTGGTACTAAAAAAAGGACCAGGTACCAGGTACTGTTCCCAGTGGAAAACCCCCCAAAAGTGAGCTGTACTGAACCGTGCCGTACTATGCAGTGGAAAAGCACCATAATTTGTGAGGCTTGATTATCTTCTGCTGCACATCAGAAATAGATTTTCGTAACACTAATTAATAATAATATTCAATAAAATGATAAACAATTATCATGAGAACTTGAATCTGAAAATAAGTCATTATGTGAAAATCTTATGCAAAATATAACCTAGACAGACTACCTGAAATTCCCCCACTTCTTCACATCACTAAACCTGCCTTACCTCTCAAAATGATTTCAATCGGTACGGTGAGCTACTTCTGCTCCGCGGGCTAACAAGTCTCCCTCTCTAAACCACAAGAGGATTGTTCTCACTGAAATTCCCAATTAGCTGCTATGGACGGCTCTCTCTGGAGACCGGAGTCTCTGCTGCTCTGTGACCTCCCGCCAAATTGAACTGCTTAGAAATCTTAAGCAATTTAATGTAGATTGGCTCCCATTGGACCTGAAGGGCAATGTCAGACTTATTCAATCTCTATGTTCATGTGCTGCTGCTGAAGCACACTTCTTGTTGCCATTTCTATGATAACATAAAGTGTATAACTGGTGAACTGATCCATCATCGTCTACTTTTGAATGATCATCTCTGAAACTGAACATCATCTTTCCTTAGCATTGTTTTGAGACCATAAGAATATTTTGAAGAAGGTAATCTGAGTGACATTTGTCCTTTTCATGCTTTGTGACATGTGTGTGGCATATGCTAGTGCCCTGAAAGCACAGCCGTCCAAACACATAAAATAGCGAAAAAACCTTAACATGACACTCAAGTATCGCCTCCTTAAAATTATAAGGTGGTTTATGTTTCTGCATTCAAACTGTGTGTTCAAACAGCCATTATGTCTTTCCTCAGTTCCTGATTTATCTATTCCCATCATAAGCAGGACCAAAGACAAGAGATATCAAGTCAAAATGAGCCTGAAATTGCCATTAAATGCTAATCTCTTCCTAGCCGCTCTGCCCTCACTGAGTCTGGCAGACAAAGAGATCTCAAACCAGAATAAATTGCAGCACATACCCAGAGCAATTCAAAGTTTAATAAGAAGTATATTAAGACCAATATTAAGCATTATAAGTGAGTGCCCAATGCCATTGCCATGCAAATTATGCCACGGCTACTCAAATTGGAAGTGTCTGATAAAAGCAAATTATAAAAATTGTAATTCGGTTAATGTAATTTCAAAACAATCCACACACAGTGGCAGAGCCAACAGCCTAAACAGAAGAGCAAAGAGCTAATTTTGGGAGGGGAATAGTTTGATTAATTGTAGGCGAAGCCAAGTGTGATGAAAAGGCAATTTTAATAAAGAAAAATACAAAGACCCACATTTACAAATCTAACAGAAATATTAACTAACAAAACATTTTAATTGATATTTTACATTAGAAATTGCTCATTCTAATAAATAAAAAATTATATTATAATTTATAATTCGCGATTAATCGCATCGAAAATAAAAGTTTTTCTTTACATAATATATGCGTTTATGCTGTGTTTATTTATTATGTTTATATTAAAACACACACG
>JAUCMS010000012.1:11160870-11178603 GCA_032357445.1 Enteromius radiatus | reverse complement strand
ATATATACACACACACATATATATATATATATATATATATATATATATATATATATATTTTTTTTTTTTTTTTTGCCAGAAAGGATTAGAAGGGTCAGGCGTTTTTCTTTACATTGCTAAAAAGTTTTAATTTTTTTAAATAAATGTGGTTGCTTCTATTGTAAATGGAGAACCTTCTATTCATTAAAGAATCCTTAAAAGAAAGTAACAGTTTCAACAGAAATATTATGTTATATCTCGCAATTCTGACTTTATATCCCAAAATCCTGACTTTATATCCCAAAATCCTGACTTTATATCCCAAAATCCTGACTTTATATCTCAAAATCTTGACTTTATATCTCAAAATTCTGACTATATATCTCAAAATTCTGACTATAACTAAAAATCCTGACTATATCTCACAATTCTGACTTTATTTCTCGCCATTTTGACTTTATAACTCCCAGTTGCAAAAAAAGTCAGAATTGTGAGTTTGTATCACACAATTCTGAGAAAAAAGGCAATAACCGTTTTTTAATTCTTTATTCAGTGGCGGAAACGGGCTTCGGAATGAGAACATTTAATTTTTTGGGGGGTTTGTTTGCTAACGTCTTAGTGTGCAAGCTTAGCATACCATATGCAAATGTTGATACGTTTGATAAGGCATTGCAAAACGTTATTGGGATACAAAACAGGCACCGTGAATATTTCAATTTACAGAGACACACCGTATACCTCACCATAAGGAAATAGTTCCAGCACCTATCTTAGGAGATCCGCCACCATCAGAAAGAAATGTATTCTTCGAAAAATAACCTTCAAAATCACCATAAAAAATATAATGTCACATCTTATCACATGACATGACCATGAAATTCACTCTCAACATTTCAATTTTAAATTCACAAAGGGCAAAATTGTCCTTGCTAATCTTGGTCGGTGTCATTCAGGCTCATATCTTTTCATAAATAAGTGTTAATTGACATGCTCAGTTTTGCACTGGATGAGCCTTTGAATGTGTTTAATGCACTTTTCACATTAATACACTGCAGTCATTAAAAGTGGATCACTGGCTTGACCTCTGCCGTGATTCATTCCACCCACAGCAACTAAAAGCTACATTTCAACAGAAGCATGATGAAAGCTTAGCATTCAGCAAACCATCCCAGCTTCTAATATTTGCTAAGAGCTCCAAACATTGTCAATTACAGCACTCGCTCTCCTCACTTGGTGAATTCAAACCCACAGACAAAAAGGACCAATCTAAAAATCTCAGTCTAAAGAACGGAGGCCGTAATGGCACATACTACTGTATCAACCACCACAATTATTGTAGATGATAGCTTTGCACTAAACAGTTAGACCTGTCTTTCAAAGAGACATCTCTACTGGGTTCCAGTACAGCAGTGTGCGCATTAAATAGGCTTGTGACATCTCTCTGCCATTTCTGACACTCTCCCATATGTTGTATTTGCTTGTCACTCAAAGGCAGCCACCGGCAAGCAAATTGTTCATTTTCCAGGCATGATGTAGGACAAACGTGTGGCCAGATGTTTGGGGAGACGCAGAGAGGCTTCAGATGAAAGGCTACAGCATGCGCCGGCATCGCCCCGAGTGTAGTGTGGCATGCCAGACAGACGCTGGTGTAATAACTGATGCGCCTCCGGCGGGCTTTGAGAAGCGGCCCTGCTCCCGGCACCCAGGGGTCACTGCAGAGGCCGTCTCTCTCACTTTCACTCGTCTCCTTCTTCTTCCAACCTCTGTGAGTACACTTCCTTACAGCAGGAGGGAGAAAAGGGGGGCAAGTTATAAATAACCATCACCACAAATTAATGGGCGCTGTGTAACCGTACCTACTGCTGAACAAAGACTAATTGCGGTAGCTTACAGGTGGTACAGTGTATCTGCTGTAGCCAGAGTTTTTATAGAATTTAAGCATTTAATTATTACTTGTTTTATTTTATTTTTTCTTGACTTCATTACTTTTTATCTTCATTATTTTTATCTTTGCATTTAATTTAAATTGTTAATTTTTCACAATAATATTTTGTGTTTTAAGGTTAAAGGAATTGACCATAAACTATATCAGGAAAAGGATCAGTATCAGTACCAGTTTTTGTCTTATGCGCACCAAGGCTGCATTTATTTAATATAAGAAAAATAAATAAATACAGTAATATTGTGAAATATTAAAAGATAAAATAAATCTTTTAAATATCATAAAATATAATTTATTCCTTTGACACAAACTAAATATTGCTTCAGTCTTCACACAATCCTTCCAAAATAATTTTAAAGAGCTGATTTGCTGCTCAAGTGATATTCATTATTATGGATGGTAAAAACAGTTATTTTTTTATTTTTATTTTTATTTTTTTTTGTGGAAACAATGAAACATTTTTATCTAGATAAAAAAATAGCATTTATTGTGATCACATTCTATACATTTATCACTTTTGATCAATCAATTTATAGTGTACTTGCTGAATAAAACTCCATTTATATATATATATATATATATATATAAATGGAATTTTATTCAGCAAGTACACTATAAATTGATTGATCAAAAGTTCATCAGTTATCAGTTATATATATATATATATATATATATGTATTTTATTTTGTTGTCAAAGTTTGCTTTTGATGCGTGATAAATCACCATAAAAACTGTATATATAACAGAGAAAGTCAGAAGTAGAAAAGAAATGAAAAGAATGAAAGTGCTGGGTTCTTGGAGATGGGCTGAACCTGGCGCTCTCTAATGGGTACAGTGGATGGCAGGCCTGGGGCAAAGGCACAGTGGGTACACAGCCTGGGTGATTAGTGAAAGGGGCAAGTTGTAATCCACCGCTGCATTAATCAAAATGATAATGCTTCCATTTGTGATTACTGCTTGCTTCCAGCACTGCATAAAGCCTGTCCCGTGTGTTTCCAGGGTTGTTTGAGAATGAAGGTGGATGGGGGATGGTAGTCACATCATATAACTAAATATCCTTCCAAATCCACTTGGTGCATCAACTGAAAAAGGCTGAGATCCGTTTTAAAAATGGCAGTTGAATGTGCAGCAATTGAGTCATATTGTACTTGCCTATTTTAAACTAGCAGATTCGTAGTGCTGAGTGAAAGAAATCTCCTCTATTCGAACCTGCCTGTTGTCGTGTCTTTTGTTCTGTTGTCCTCGCCTGCCTCTGGCTGAGTTTGCTTTTGCTGCGTGATAAATCACCTTAAAAACTGTTGCCTCTCCGTAAAGCACTGCGCATTCAGCCATGTCAGATTTAAATAAGAAAATGATAAGACAGAAAGAGGATCTGCCACATTTAACACAAGAAAACGCAGCACTGGCATCTTATTAAAATGTATGAAACCAATAAGAGACAGGCTGGCAGAGATAGGGTGATCCATAGGGAGCCAAAAGTTGGGACATTGTTGTTTATTAGCCCTGTAAAGTCAGATAGGAGACCAGAGGCGATCTGTATTTAAACTTGTGCCGAAAGCTAAAGTGGTGCTCCGTATCAAGGCTCGGTGACTGTGATTGTCAGATAAGTAGGTTGTAAAAGAAGTGCAAATGAATCCTGAGTCGAATGTTAGCTTTTTTGGGAATGGTTTTTCACTCAGTGCCTTTCACTGTAACTCTGAATGAAACCTGAGAGCATCTCTTTTGTTCAAAAGAATATGGTTAAGAGTCAGACATGTTCCAGCAAAGTGACTCATATCGATTTCTGCAAAAGTGAGACATCAGATTCGGATCTGATGCCAAGGGGAGTCAGCAGCCTATTGTTTTTGAAGCAGGGGGAAATCATTTGATATCATCAAACTGTAATGAATCTGGGAGAGAAGAGAGTTGGTTCTGAAATTAAAAGCGTCCTTTGCGACCATAAGCGGGTTTCTGAAGCGCAGCTCTCAGCCCCCTTGGCTAAACACTGAAACCGAGTCAGCGGCATACTCATATTCTGTCTTATTTAACTATTATACTGTATACAGTGTGTCAAAAACTGTACACTACAGTAAGTCAAAATAACTGAGGAAAAGATTATTTTCCAAAAAATGAAAGCACATCACAAAAGGTCTGGTAAAACCTAGCATTCTGCCACAACACTATCATATAATAAATTATAAAGCGGCCGCTAATAGCAATGCTGATCACAAAGTCATTTGCAATTGTAGGAAGACTCATTCACTGAAAATCATGGATCTTTCAGCACACAGAGAGACTTTTTTTTTTTTAATTATACAAGGCTGGTGGAGAGACTCAGGCGGCAAGGCATATATTGAGCTCCTACTAAATCTTGTTTATGCTGTCACATAGGGGTCAACTGGCTCCTAGCAGGCTCCTGGCACCAGCAAAACAGCACAGTTGGGCTGCATCTATCTGGACCTGACCATGGTGCTGAAATAGCAATCCTGATATGTATGATTTATTCACAATATCTATATTTAAGTTATTGTAATTATGAAATAAAGCAACACTGAGTTCTGTAGTGATATTACAGACGTTTTATTGGTCAATTGAGATTCTAAAGACCATGTCAGTGGGCTAACTTATTATTAGTGCTGTTAATCATGATTAATCAAATCCAAAATAAAAGTTTTTGTTTATACAATATACGTGTGTGTACTTTGTATATTTATTATGTATATATGAATACACACACACACAATATATATTTAGAAAATATTTACATGCACCTACATGTATATTTTTATATTTATGAAATATATATATATAAATAATTCATATACAAATATAACAACATTTTTGTATATGTACTGTGTATATATATATGTGTGTGTGTGTGTGTGTGTGTGTTTATGTTCATAATAAATACACAGTACACACAAATACATTATGTAAACAAAAACTTATTTTTATGCAATTTATCGTAATTAATAATTTGAAAGCACTAATTTTTAATTACTAAAATAGTAATTGCTCTAAAACATTTACATATACAAAATACATTATTATTGTTGTTGTTGTTGTTGCTGTTAACTATATTAGCAATAATTTGTTATTTAAATATTTAAAAATCAAAGTATTTAAAATGTAATTGCTCTGAAATGTAACATTTGCATATACATACATATATATAATATTATTAATACATCTACAATATTATATAGAAGTTACAAAACTTTATTATTATTATTATTATAAAACATAATATTTACAAAAATAATATGTACCTATTATATTTACAAAGATAATATTTATGAAACATTAAATTTACTACTAGTAGTAAATATATACTAACTGAATCAAAATTAAACATTAATATAAAAGATCAAATTGTGATATAAAATGTTCCTTACATTATGTAAAGCTACATGTATTCAGTTTGCTAAACATTTTCAGATTATTTAGAAATACTTTATAACTTCTACTTTTGTTATTATAAAAAACAACAACATAATATTTAAAAGTAATTGCTCTGAATCATTATTTTTATTTTATTTTTTTTTTAAACTGTCATCGTTACAGCAGATGAGAGAAATACATTTACAAATCAAATTACTGTAATAAAGCTGGTTTAACAGCATTACACCAAACCTTCTGAAACACTTCAAGCGGAGTAATTTGATTCATGAATTATTACTCTCGTCTGGAGTGACATCCAACCTCTCCACATTCACTGCTCAACTCTGAAATCTGGCACCTGTTGTGTTTTGTCATGTTTTCAGAGCTAAATTACCCTGACCCAGTAGTAAGAGAAATGAGTAATAAAAGAGCCTGTTGCACCTCTAGACTTCCCTGACCCAGCTGAAGCAGGTGATCAATGAGCGCTTTCCACCTGTATCTCCTGCACCGATATCAACAACCCAATATGTCCGCACAGTGAAAGTGAGCAGGCAGTGGGAGGAGTTCAGCTCATGAATTTGATGAATAAATTTCTGGACAAAATGCGATAGGAAGCGCCTGTGTTTTTCTCATCCGACGCAAGGTCAAGCAGATCCGTCTGGTTCCCGAATTCTCCGCAGACTTTTTTTTTTAAATTTAAAAAACAATGTAACGACTTTGAAATCGCATTCTGTCCTTGCGGGCCAGAGGTAAACCATCTCTGTTCGTTGCGACCGCTTCATTTGTATTCCGACCCACGCGGGACACTAGCCAAGCCAAAGCGATCTATCTCCTTTGATGTAAAAAAAGATCTCTTGCTCATTTCCTGACAGCGTAGGGCAGGAAAAACTGCTCGGCACCAGAACTTTGCACGTTTTCCCTCCACCTGCCAAAGTGGCGCGTTGGAGATGGAGAGAAAAGCCTTGGAGAAGAGGCTGAATTTATCAAGCGCGCAGTGCTCCGAGCTCCCCTCGGGTAGCATAATGAGTTTAAACTCGGTGAAAAATCAACAGCGTGCGGATAGTATAACCTGAGCGCTCGACATCTCAAATGGATTTTGCCTTCAGGAAGATGCCTTTTTGCCAACGATCTTTTGCTCTGTGTTGTGAAATGTGATAAATATCTAACAAGCTCCATTCTTGTAATGGCTCCTGGAGCCGGGAAGAACAAGGGAATCGCACTTTTCTATTAGATTCCTCGACTTTTTAGTGGTGTAACCGGTCTGACTAAATGGATGGGTGAGCAGGTGCTACGTCGTGTAAGAGCTCTAATCTTTCTCCATTTGATCACTTACAGGTGGATTCATGTCTTTAATGGATGTATACCTCTTAAAACATTCCCATAATGGGGAGAAGATACCGAGTTTTGGTTATTTCCATTATCTCTGGAGCCCTAAAAGATCTAATTACACCTTTCCACATCCACCTCATAAGCTGTTACGCCTCGACCACCAGCCAGCTGAATTTGGCTTGAAGGTGAACGAGCTCGGGAGGGTTTTCTCATCAAAGACCTCTTTTACCTTCTTAAATGTTCAGCATTGTGACCCCTCTGGGTGAAACCGACGTTTGATCTTAATGATGGCGGTGGGTTTTGTGAGATGACAGCAACAGGTAGCCCAGCGTATAATGAGCCCATTAAATCCCACGAGGCTGAGAATTTGGCGGCAAAAGAAAAGCCGGCTGACATATTGGACGGGACATGGAAAGACACGAGGAAGAGACATGGAGAGCCGGAGGAGCAACTAAAGCTGAAGAAAATTGTCACTGTTATGAAGAGCTTTAGGTTTGCTGTTGCCATAGATACTCCATGGCCTTTCCACTCGGAGAGTGCTGCTGAATCAACGCATTACTCTGGCACTCTGAGGCAGGTGAACACAGCCCAAAAAAAATCAATGGGGAAGAGGCGAGTGGGCAGCTATGCAGAGCAGTGGAGGAATACTTTATTGGAGAGAGAAGTACATGGAAGGCAGATAAGATGCTTCCTGTAAGCGCACCAGAAAGCTGTGATGTATGGAGCGGGTGAGCAGGTGTAGTTATATAGGTGCTGTCTAATTCAGCAATCCATCCCAGCATGCTTTCTTGGGAAGAAAGAGAGCGAGAGATGAGGTTTTCGACTAGAGCCGTGTGCCGTGGCACATAAAGGTACATTGCATTACAACGTTCTGTATAAATGCTCTGAAGAACTCAAAGAGAATATGGCAACAAAACGGCTATTGATGCCACTCTCTTTGCCTTTCCTTTCTCAGTCACACATTCTCTCTCTCTTACACACACACACACACACACACACACACACACATCATGTGCATAAAGCCAAGTACAGTATTATATTTGAAAAGGCAGCAAAAATGCTAAATTGAATAATGAATTTTAACAGAAAAGAGTTACCTAAAAACATCAAAGGTAAATTTGAATAAACAACAATATACATATTTTCAGCTTACGACAATAATATTAACAACAATAATAATGAATATTCATATTATTGTCATTCTTGTGAATAAATTTGTAATAAAATAATTGTATGCATGCTGAAAGCATACAACATTTTTATTAGTATTATTATTAGTAGTAGTAGTGTTTATTTATGTATTTATTTATTTTTGACAGTACAATGGGAAAATAAATGAATATATACTTTTCACAGTTTGACACTTCTTTATGAATAATAAACTGCGAAACCTACATTGTATAATAATAATAATAATAATAATAGTAATAAACATTATTATTATCATCATTATTATTGCGTTCTTTATTCTTGGAAACAATAAATTATATAAACTAAGTCAAGTTGATATGTTTCGGGAGAAGCGCTAACGCATGATTAGCCACGGCTGGCTCCGTATTTTCCTAAATCAGTCTAATCACGTTTCGTCCAATCATATTCCCAAGCTTTCCCCTTAAATAAGCCCACTATTCATTCCTTCCTTATCTCGTTACGCATCCCTCCGCCACCCCTTCTCCGCCTTTCGTGCCTTCCTTCTCCAGGGGGGCTAGTGAAGCTCGAGCCAGACGCCGAGCTCAGCCCTCACTAGGGTTCAAACCACTAGGGCTCGGAGTTCACAGACCTTCCGACTCGCCCCCCGGACAGCACGCCAAACACAACATAGATATCACAAGGAAGCACGCACTTGTGAAATATTATTGTCAATTTAATTGCTAGACATGCTTCAAAGCCCTGCCAACATTCAGTTAATAACATTCAGTTAACAGGTATAACACACACACACACACACAAATACTATATATACACTTACATAAATGTCAGACTAAACTCACACTTAAACTGAAGAGCAAAAAGCTGAAAATGGCATTCTAAATATAATTGATATAAACTGGCTGTGCTTCAGTCAGCCTTCATTAAATGCCCAAATGAAGCATGTGCACTTATTACACCAACAAACAGGGAGCACTGCAGGGGACGGCCAAAACCACACCACAAACAAAAGTGAGTAATTGACCATTGCAGTCAGTCCGTATGGCTGACACGACAGAACGAAGAGGACAGAGGAAGCATGGCTGATTAACATACTGAATGGACAGTGAACAATCCCAATTATACATCTGTGGATTTTTCCACAGACACTCCTGCCAACTTCCTCTTTGCCGTAAAGTCCCACTTTAGTGAGTGTTCACTCACCCGCGCAATTACAGCTGTTTCAACTGAGATCCAGATCCAGAAAGGTCTGGCATGTGTGAATCCGGTCCGTCCAGTAGAGTCTTCGGGGGATTGGTTGATTCAAAATCAAAAGTGTATCAATCTAAGCATCACCATGCAATTTAAAATTCTGGGTGAGTTATTAAAATGACAAAGATGCTTTTTCCAACAACAAAACTGAACAGCAGTCACTGGCAATGAAGTTACTTTGCAATTGCTTATCACTCAAAACAGTTCCATTTGTTTCTATTGGTTTATATTAGTGCTGTCAATCCATTAATAGCAATTTATAGTGTTTTTCTTTACATAATATATGTGTATATTCATGGACATATAAATACACACACATATACATATATACTGTATATTCAAGAAAAATGTTATTTATATACAGTATTATACGTGTGTGTGTGTGTGTGTGTGTAAGGAATAATAGATGACGGGCCATTTAATTATTCTGCTTATACTACGGTTGCCACACAAGACGACATTGATCAGATGATACTGAATATTTCAATTTTCCGATTTTTGTACTTGCGCTATTATGAGAATTAATAACATTAAGCACAATAAATGACAGTATTTACTGATGTGATGGCAAATTCAGAATCAAAACTCACATTAAATTTGTTAACAATTATAATGGTGACATGAACACTGCAAACTAATCACATCCAAATATTTCTTTATGCCAGGAATCTTGGCATCATTGCTATGCAACCGTTTAGACAGGTTTTTTTTTCCCCCTCGAGAGGGTAGAACAGCAAAAAAAAAAAAATACCCAATGATTAAGCACACTTGACATGACTTGTAATTCAGCAATTGGGCAAAGCCTAAAATTAAATGCTACATTCTGGACCAGGGCTGAGGTAACAATTGGAGCTAAATTGCAATCACCCTAAACTCTAAAACCACAAAGCAAGAGAGAGAACAGACAAAGTGCCGGGGAAATCGAAGCCTCTTGCTCACGCCGCTAAAATTAACAGTGAACCATTCAAATGGTTTTGCAGCCCTTCAGCTACTACAGTTTTGTCTCTCTTTCCAGCAGCTGAAAAACACACCTCATGTGAGACTTCAACAATTACTTACCAAAAAAAAAACAAGAAAAAAACTATTGGCTTTTGATAATGCGAGCTTTCCCAATTAGTGGTGATAAATGGCTTCTGAAAAATGATCGGTAGTATATATAAGAAGAAAAAAATATATATATTTATATATATAGAATACAGGCTAACATAGATTTAAACTATAGTGATAATGATAAATATATATATATATATATATACTTATTTATTTATTTAATAATTACATGATTGCTATAATTTGTCTTTTTAATATACTGTGCATCATTTATATAAGGTACATAAATATTCGATTTGGATATATTGTAAGGGAAATAAGTTACATAAAATGTTCACATAATTGTTATTATTATTCTCAATATTATTCTCAAAACCTGGTTCATAATTTGTAACTCAGTCATTTGTTTGTAAATCAGACATCAATCTCATGCTGTGTTTGCTGTCATGAGCAAGAAATACTGGCAAGCATCCTAAAGACTTGATGATCAAACCACATATGGATCCACAGAAAGTTTTTCTGACTGTTGCCAAAGTACAAAATGAATATATATATATTTATATATATATATATATATATAGCCCTTTCCATTTCATTCATTCTCAGTCCAGAATCCTTTTTGGTCTCCTTTTTATAAGCATCTTTTGAGCTTGTAATGTTTCCTTTCTAAAATATTTTTTTAATTGGACATTGTTTTCCTTATAAACAAACTAAATAAACAAAAACTGCTTCCCTTTTGTACTTTTCCTTTACTGTAGTTATTTCTGCTAATTCTCCTACCGTTTTTTACAGAACTGTGAACGACTACATTTTGCCACCCACTGAAGCTTGAAGTGAGACTCATAGTGATTAAATGACCCTGTAACGCTAAATAATGCATACTGCACAATCCCAGCAAAAAGGATTAGGATTTAGATGTTGAGCACGGGTCATATCAGGTCTGTGTGTTATTGTTGTGTTTTGTTTCTCCTAGTGTGAGGATAGTCTGACTAAGCTCTCAGGACGAGGAGCAGCCACACCACTGAGGTGTGATAATTCCCACCAGGCAGCGTTCCCTCCTCCTGTCAGAACTAGATTTGTGCCACTGGATGACTGCGAGGACCCAAGGCTAACTGCTGAAGCATGCTGACACTTTGGCGATTACATAAGACAACTATTAGACATATATGCAGCTACAAATAACATTAAAAAGAGGCTTTGCTGATGTTTGAAGGGGTCTGGGCTGTGCTCTCTCATGATTAATCTGCTATAAGCACATGCTGCTGGCTTCAGACGCACCAGACGGAATAAAGCAGCCCACACGTAGCTTTAAGCCCAGCATATCATTTGTTGTTACAGTCCATTTGTACTTTCCAGAGGCTTTATTTTAGTTTAGCACTTCTAAATTGGCAGTAAAGTTTTATACAGGTTTATAAGCTATAAGTGCATCATATATCAATGTCCGTCCATCCATCAAAATGTCTTTCTATTTAATCATACAACCCTATTGTTATTTTGTCTCTTTTTTTCTGTCAATCATTGTCATCAATCCATCCATACCTTTCTACAGTTCTCTATTCACCCATCAGCCTGACTGTCCATCTAACAACCAAATCCATCTGTTTATCCATGATCTGTCTTAAGGAATTGTTAAAGTTCACCATCAAATTCAAACTGTAATTTTGCATCATGTTTGTTACCCCAATCCATATTCAAGAATTAGATTAGAAATGAGAAATTTAAAAGGCACTTTTGCTTCTGAATGGCACACAACCCTGCTAACTACAATCGTATTGACTAATGCATAAACAATGGGCTGGATTTCATAGACTATATAAAATATGCCTGGTCTGTGGCTGTTCTGATAACTCTTACAGTACTGCTTGTGCTATTCAAGACTGAAGAAAAATGACAGCTATCCAAAACCCTCTCCCTGCTTTTTCATGGCAAGTTTCTCTTTCAGGTACAATTCACTCATATCCTCCTTTGATGTGTCACTTGGGGGGAAACAAGATTTTGATTTTGAAAAATTCAGGCATCAAAAATAAATAAAACTAACAACAAATTAATGCCCCTCGTACCATGGAGACATGGTTTTCAGAAACAAAACAAATATCTAGCCAATTTTCTCTCTTTTTTTTGTTTTTCTTTCAAGCTGAGATCCAATTACTTTATCTGCAAGCACAGGAAAAACACATAAGGGGGAGGGATCATGCTCTATTTCTGACTCAATTTTCTATAGTTGGTCAACATACTGGGCACATGAATGAATAGGGTCTATAATTTCTAATGGTCTGAATGGGAATGTTGCTCAAAAGCCTGATCTTACACAAAAAGAAAGAAAAGTGGACACTTGTCCTTGCAGCTGTGTTGCAGATGTTATGGACAACTCGGTTTATTACGTCATTGCTTTTAAGTAGATACAGTATGAGCGGGATTTCATTAGTAGACTCAGATTCTTTCTCTAACGGTGAACACAGAGTCCAGAGGAGAACATTCCTCTTAATACTAATCCAATGCAGGGGAGAAAAAAACATGGACATCTGTCCTCGCAGAAGATATTATAGATGATAATTTCTTAAAACATTGCTTTTATGAAGATATGATATAGTCTGATATTGTTAAAAAAAAAAACATAGATGCACTAGAATAAGTAAGTGGTATATTAGAAAGATACCAGTAAAAAAATAAAAATAAAAAGGTTTGCCTCCCCTTGGCTGGACCTCCACCTTCCTGCATTACTGCTGATTATGAACCCTCCATGCTGTTACACAACTCACGTAGGCCTGGGACCCAGGGATCCGCTATTACAACCCTCATGTTAGTCTTACTCATTATTCGCAATTGATGCGCTGCCTTTAATGGTCAGCGAGGGAGCCGCCCCCTTGCGCTGCCTAGATGAAGCAGAAGTCTAAATGACTCACTTAGTATCACTCTGTTCAGGCGTGAGATACAATAACACACGGCCGTGGCCTGTTGTGTCGCTTGCTGTCGGGGGAAGTAAATGAATGACAACTTCACTGCTGTTTATGCATCCCAACAGCCTTTTAAGCCACTGCTTTGAAAGGATGAGACATTTATTCATCACTTACGGCAATGAAAGCGAGAGAGGAACGCACCTATTTGCTTTTTTACCCGGCGCAACCTCCCGTTCCCACCGTATGCGCCCAGAGGATGGGCCGTACCACACCACATGCATTTTTAACAGGTCCATTATTAACAGGTGCTTTGCAGTGTGGGATGCATGATTTATGCGTGCCATTTGCGAGCTCGCCTGGCTCCACTGGAAGCAAAGGAGTCGCGTCTCCATTAGTGAAGGGACTGGCCTTGACTGCACTATAGCGCAGCAGAGAGCCAATATGGTAAGATCAGAGGCTTTGCAGTTAATGGACCACTATCAGAAACAAATTAGATTATATGCTTCTCATAACCACCAGTGCTGTCTTCTGCAGCCCCCGGTGCCCTCACAGACCCGGGCAAGAATATTTATGCCAGAGTCCGTAGAATTGTGCAGGAATTGAACATAGAACAATGCCTTCTGTGCTGCACCTGTGGAATCAAGTTCGTACATATTTTCACACAACCAATTCGTACATATTTTGCCTGAGTGATGTCATATCAATTTGTACGAATTAACTACTTTGTAAAATAAGAAGTTTTAGTGATTTATTTATAGTAGTGCTATAGTAGATTAATCGCGACTACATGGATGCAACGCAATGCATTTTGGGTCAATAGTGACCAAAACAGCCTGGTTACAAACTTTCTTCAAAATATTTTCCTTTGTGTTCAGCAGAACAAAGAAATTCATACAGGTTTGAGAATACTTGAGGGTGAGTAAATGATGACAGAATTCCCTTAAATCTGAAATCAGTGTAACATGATCATTCAGAAATCATTCTAATATGCTCATGTGATGTACAAGAAACACATACAGTTATCTAGACTAGAGTATGTTGAAAATAGACTATAATATTTCTGGCACAACCAATTAACCCTCTGGGGTCTGAGGTGATTTTGGGGTCCCGGAGATGTTTTGACATGCTCTGATATTTGTGGTTATTTCAGCTACTTATAACATATAAGTATATTATTCATATATTATTCTTTGAATAAAAAGAACAGCATTTAGTTGCTTTTAGTCACGTTTGATCAAATTAACACATTCTTACTGACTAAAAGCATTAATTTCTTCAAATGTTGCTAACATTTGTTGAATAGTATCAAAATTCCCACACTATTAAAATGATGACACATGACACTGAAGACTGAAGTAATAACTTTCATTTTAAAAATAGAAAACACTTTTAAATTGTCTTAAGTCGCTTGGGTATATTTATAGCAAAAGCCAAAAACACATTGTACGGTATGTGTCAAAATTGTTAGGACGTTAAGTAAAGATCATGTTTTTAAGATATTTTATAAGTTCCCTACTGTAAATATATTAAGGCTTAATGCTTGATTGATATGCATTGCTAAAAACTTCATTTGGACAACTTTAAAGGTGATTTTCTCAGTATTTTGATTTTTTTTGCACCCTCAAATTCCAGCTTTTCATATAATTGTATCTTCACCCAATATTGCCCAATCCTAGTAAACCTTATATGAAAGCACAGCTTATTTTTGCTTTCAGATTATGTATAAATCTCAGTTCTTGTCAAAATTTACTCTTTTTACTGGTTCTGTGGTCCAGGGTCACATATTAAGTTGATCAAATAAACGCAGGCTTCTTTCAAAAACAAAAGAACTAAGTAAAATCTATGCCTTAGTAAAAAAAAAAAAAAAAGTAACAGGTAAAAAGTAAAATAATAAGCTAGTTTCACCACAGACTTTAAGATATAGCGCACCTGGTTCCTAAGCATCAGGGGTCCACAGGCAGTCCAAACATCACACAAATCGCCAAGCTCCGCCAACCATACATGTCTTTTCATGTCTTGTTTAAAATTGTTGACAGCGGAAGACTTTCCATCTCGTTGTTCGATCAGAAGCATTCATAAATAGCGTTCGCCTCTAACCCCTCACCTCATCCTCTGAGATCCCTTTCAATAAAGCGCCAAACCATCAAAGTCCTTCTTCCAACACTGTCACTGGAAACTCCAGACGACTGGATGATCTGTGGCTACTTTCGGCCGTGCCCACTCATCCCATCTCACACACACACACACACACACACCGGCGCACTTATTGCCTCCCAACTTCCCCTCCGTCCCCAAGCAAGGAGACTGACATTTCCAAACCATACCTCACTTGGCTTGATGTGATGGTCAGTTCATGCCCGGCTGCTCCTCTGTGTCTGTCTTGTTGGAGTACCACTGAGCTCAGACTGGTCCAGATCACTCAGCTCTCTGCAGTAAGGATGGATCCAGCTCGCCTGCTGAGTTCGGTCTCAGTGCCCTGAGATAGAAAACTACACCTTGAGTCTGCAATTCAGCCCTGTTCACTCATCTTCAGTCTAGACGAGCACTGCGTCGTATTCCCACCCTCAATTTGAAATTATAGTAGGCCAACTGAATGTTATCACATGGTATGAGACTGCAAACTACATAAACCGTTTTCGAATTCATCACCCTCTACCTTTGCACCAAAGCAATGTTTTAAAACTATAGAGACTGAAAACTACAAAACATAAGCCACCTTATGATTCATAAACCTCTACCAAAGGAACGTCTTAAACACTAATGTATATCAATTGAGACTGCAAACTACTGTATGTACCTGCAAGCAATAATTATTTTTTTATAATAAATCACTTTACTGTTCACAATATATGGGGTTGTCTTATATTATGGCAGTACAATGTTTTAAAATGCTTAAAGGGTCCCTATTATGGGTTATGAAAGGTTCCTATTTGGGTTTTGGAAATCCCAAACAACATGTTGACATGCATGCATAATATAAAGATTATAAAAAAGATGAATTAACTAATCGTTAATTATTTCACAGAACAGTCAGTAGGCTTTGACTGATTATTCAGCTTTTGAAATTCATTCAAATAACTAGTTTTATAGTAATATAATATATTACTATATACCTAAATATTTGAATGAATTACATATTATGTATACATAGAAAATTAAGATCAGTTTTGAATTATAAAATAACACAAAGTTAATATAGCATATTATACCAAAACAATTTTTACAACTCTGTATCAGTTGCAAACGGCATGACTGCTTTCGGTAATTAATAATCACTACTTTTTGCACTTACTGGAAAAAAATGAACGGTGTTAACCAGTCCAGTTCAAGAATTACATGTTATTAATGTGTTATCAAGCATTATTAAGCCATCGGTTTTCGGAAATGCTCTTATTGTTGTAATTTCCCAAACACATTCTGAGACTTGCATCTCAGTAGGACACCAAGCCTGATGTTTCATGCTCCGTAATGAGGTTTCCGGATTTAAGGGCGTTATGGAGGTGGCAGAGCTCCCCTGCCAGTCAAATATGGATTTGTTTTTTTAGGCACTGAGCAGCTCAGACTTCATTTCAAATATCTGGCTAAAAATCTTCCCCATGTGATCTAATCAACTTTACCCTGATGTGGCAACCCATCTGTTGGCCCTTGACATCTTTTCTCTTTATCTCTTCATTTAGCCTTCTGTTTATTTCTCTATTCTGTGTTTGTCTTTTTGGTTTTCTTCTCATTCTCTGCTCCTGCTGCTGCTTCAATTTTCAGTTGTGACCCAAGGCAAACAATGTTTTGCACCAAATTCTCCCACTCAATTAGCTGGGTGCCTAACTGTTGTTGATTTGTCACAGTGTGGGGTTGCTTCGTAACAGTTGTGGTTAACTGCACAATGTGAGGTGCATGTTAAGTGAGCCACGGGATGGCTTGTGTTTTGAACGGACTGGTGATGTGAATGCACATCCAAACACACGCTGATACACAACAAAGTGACGACACTGCAAGTGAATCACTTATAACCCAACCACTGATACTAAAGCCACTGTCAATGCTTGCATACAAATGTATCTAATGGACACACACACACACATATATATACACACACTGCCCTCCGAAAGTTTAGAAACGCTCTACAAAAGTGGGTTTTTGGACATTATTGGAATTAATCCTTTTTAATTTGTGATAATTTTGCACTGATAAGGGACAACACAAACTATGAAAAGATATTTTATTACATAAACAGTTTATACATAGAAAATACTAAAGATTTTTATTCATCAAAATATCCAGCATTAGCAGCTATTACAGCTCTGTATAATCTGGGCACCCGAGCTGTACGTTTATTCAATCATTGACTTGATATTTTACTCCAAGCCTCCTGAAAGATTGCCCAAAGATTCCCTATAGTAGCTCAACTTTGACATGTATATATTCCAATTATTATGTAATCAAAATGAAAATTATTATTGCTGGTCTTCAATGATAATGTCAAGTTACTTTAATGTATTTGCACCAAAAAAATTGTAAGGATTTAATTTCATCCAAAACCATACTTTGCCAGTGGCGTTTCCAAACTTTTGGAGGGCAATGTGTGTGTGTGTGTATATATATATATATATATATATGGAAAATATTCAGACCCCCTTAAATTTTTCATTATTTGTTATATTGCAGCCATTTGCTAATATCAATGTTATGAATCTGGTGTGTGCGTAGTTGCGTCTGGGCTGCTGGCGTGTAGCGCTAACCCGCTTCTCAGCGGACACAGGCAAGGCAGGCAGGAACTCG
>JAUCMS010000012.1:11098074-11130873 GCA_032357445.1 Enteromius radiatus | reverse complement strand
ATTAACTTGTTTATTTGTTTATATATATATATATATATATATATATATATATGTGTATGTGTGTGTGTGTGTGTGACTGAAGTGTCATTTTTTTGTTTACATTTAGATAGATAAATTATCTGAAAGTTCCTTCCATTGATGTATGGTGTGTTATTGCAGGGCAATATTTGATACATGATAGATACAACCATTTAAAAATCTGAAATCTGGGGGTGCAAAAAAATCTAATTACTGAGAAAATCACCTTTGATACATATTACTTATCAAAAAATAACTTTGAACATATTTACGGTAGAAAATATTTAATAATAATATATTTAATAATAGTTAGATAAACACACACACATTTTTATGATTAAATGATTGTAAAGTTTTTTTTTTTATATTAGGTTTGATGAATAGTAATATAGAACATAGCCAGAATACATTACCTAAAATGATTAACCTAGATTACCTTGCTAAAGATTTTATCATGTAAATAATCCTTTAGTTTTCTATAATTAAATTTTCTATAATTTGATATGCAATGGTTCAATATTGATAAAGAGCATACACTGAATTATCAGCTATCAAATTCTACCTATTGTATAAGCGCACAGTTTGGAATTCAAAAACTGCTGGCAAGCTCTCCTATAACCCACAGAAATCGATTCTATCTCATCAAGACCTTTAGAATATGTATGTGCTGGCCATCTATATAGTCAGGGCCAAAAGTTGAGAAATGTCTGCAGCGCTCCAAACCCTGCCCACACCAGAACCTCAGCCAATTCCCAAGGCCAGGTTTTGGCCTTTATGATGCATTGTTGCACTAAATATTTCCACACACACAAACTTAGTAAATAATTTTGCTTCAGGACATAAATGCTATGGTAGTGACCCAACAGAGTACCGACTTGTATTTAATGAAGTTTGGGTTATATTTAATTTTACCTCTCATAAGTTTTTTTTTTTTAAGGTTTAAGGGTATGTTATGTAAAGCATGCTGGTATTCATGTAATTTGATAAGCTTCTTCCAACAGACTACTTTGCACTAGAGTATGTTGACATCAACAACAGATATAGGGAACATTTCTTCTTACCTCATACATTCAAAGGACTATTTATATTGCTATCCCAACCAGAAATTACTGTTTGTAATTTTTTAATGTAATGCTTTTTTTCTGCTTGCAAACTTTTGCCTTGCCCAGAGAAACTTTTTGTGTTTCTCTCTAGTAAAAGATTTTTTAATTAGGAAAGGATTGTCAGGGCAAAGCTATGGGTTTGTGGGAAAATGGTAATTTAGTGATTTAAATCATGAGGTTGGAGGAAAAACTTTTATGTCAGTGATTGACCCACTTGAGCTATAAGAGATTAATTAGACATACACACAAAATAATAAAAAATAAATCAATAAATGTTGCTTTTGCTCAGGATTTCACAAGAATCATTTTGACATGTCGTGAAAAAAAAAATCTACAACACATTTTAAATGAAACAGGTTCTCAAGTTTTCTGCAAAAAAATGAATAAAAAAAATCTAAAAACTCATCCACCATATGGAAGTGATTGTGACTGTGCTTTCTACCTCCATCTGTCAGAGACTCTGTCTGTCTTTAATGTCCATCTGTCTCTCAGTGTCTGTTTATTCTAGTCCTCTGAAGTTTTTTCATGCACATTTGCACATAAAGAGGTTTGTAATGCCAACTCAATCTCTTAGAAACATTTAGTTTGTAGTCACCCAGATCCACCAGAGGCACTGCCCGCGTGTTTTTAGCTGCAGAAGCACAAACAAAAGGTAGCCTTAAAACGTTCCCTATAGAGCTGATCTCTAATGTGCTATGTGCAACAATAATATTGTTTTTTTTGTAAATACTATTAGACCTGGTTTCATAGACAGGGTTTAGCCTAAATCAAGATTAGGCCTTAGTTCAATAAGAATATTTTAATAAGAATAATTTTTTATAAGCATGCCTTAGAAAAAAAAGCATCCCTGGTGTGCATCTTAAGACAAAACAAAGGCATAGACATGTTTTAAGATCAGTCAAGTTTCTTTCAGATGAACCAGCTCAAATTTGCATTTTTGTCAATAGGCTTTAGCCTTGTCTGTGAAACCGGTTGATGTATTATGTATCACTCAAAAATAAACTTCTGTGGACCACAAAAATAAGCGTTTTGCAAAATGAAAATGGTCACTCTTTTTTTGTATATAGTTTATGCATCTTGTGTTCTGCAGTATCACACAATATCACAAAACCTAGCATTACATCACTGTTGACCAATGGATCCTCTGCAGTGAATGGGTGCCCTCAGAGTCCAAACAGCTGATTACAATAATCCACAAGTAATCCTCATAACTCCCGTGAGTGAAAAGTTCAATGGAGAAAGCAAATTATAGTAAATTAATCAGCTGTTTGGACTCTCATTCTGACGGCACCCATTCACTGCAGAGGATCCGTTGTAGAGTACAGTAAGTGCCCTAATGCTCTAAATCTATCCCAATAAGGAAAAAACTTCTACATTCTGGATTGCCTGAGAGCGAGTGCATTTTCAGCAAACCTTCCTAGTAGGTGAACGATTTCTCAAATCAATGAATAATAACCTAAATTGTTTCTCACTCCTTTTGTGAGATAAAAAAAAAAAAAAAAAAAAGTGCCACGGGTTCGGCATAAGAATTAATAAACAATAACAGGTCAAATAAAAACATGTACAAATAAGCAGGTTTCCATTTCATTCTTCAAGTAATTCATTCATTATTCCGTCTATAAAATTGGATGCTTTAACCAAGCTTTTCCCTGCAGAGAAAATATATGGAGTGGAGGATTGTGGGTCTCTCAATGTGGCCCTAAAACATTTTCTAATCCACTTTTATTCCTCACCAAGGTCTATTAATCTGGGGAGCAGATACTTATCCTGCTCTGATTTATCCGCTTATAAATGAGCTGACATATGGATGAGATTAAGCATTGGCATGGTGTAAGGTTTATAGTTAAGGTTTATGATTTAAGCCGGGCCTATGAGATTCCAGTGGCGTAATGAGAGTCCACTGGTGTAATGTGAAGCTTAGCCCAGTGGATTTTAGCCTTCGGGCCTGAAAAAGAAGAGAAATAAATAAAAAGCCAAAGTTTCAATGAGCTCGTGCAATTTATTTAAACACGGGGATTACTAATTCCATAGATTATATTTTTCCCCAACCACACACACACACACACAACTGAGCGCATGAGTAAAAAACACCCTCCGTGTTGGTGAACTTCACTTTTAAACCAGGCCATAGTGTGCAGTAATGATCTATGGTTACATAATTTATATCATCAGTTCTCACTAAAATCACTTTACTTTCTCGCCTCCACTGCTTTCATTTATTTCTTTTACAATATTAAAGAGGCAAGAATACTTCAAGAGCAATAGCAAACGCTGTGATCGAGCAACTCTCTCTGCGAACCAACAATATATTTGTTATGACAGTTGGCCTGTTTAACTAATGCAAATTCTAAAGCTCTTCACATCATTGGGCTGTAGCCTGGGAACGGAATCCTGTCAGCCGGTGCATTCAAACAAACAAATCATCCAATTACACAAGCCAAATGAGACAAATACCTCCAAACTCACTGGTGGACACAGTGGTGACAGTGTCAGGACTTCCCACTTAATCATCAGTGCGTTTCTTAGTCAGAAGTCAGAGCCTTACTTCAGGCACAAAACAATTTATTCATGTTTTTCCTTTTTTTTTTTTTTTTTTTTCTCTTCTAACTCCCCAGCACTGCCTTCCTATTCCATTTTCACTTTGAACCAGCAAAGAGTAAACAGGCTCTCAAGGTTCCGGAAATAATCTGGATTAATATGGATGAGACATCTCATTAACAGCAAAAGATGGGGGGAACATTAAAGCCGGTCTGCAAAAAAACAGTGGTGCAATATCTCTTCCTTTAAGTGCGGTATATGACAGCAAGACCGCTTTGTAATTGAAGCCTCTCTGAGAAATCCTGAATGTTCTTAAAAATAAGAAGAAAAAAAAACATGCAGAGAGAGGGGGCTGCTCAATTTCTTACAAATGTTTCACTTCACTGTGGTCACATTGAAGCTATTAAAGAAGCCCTTTAGCGGCTGACTAATAACTCAGGTCTGTGGTCTTTGTAAATTGTTGACGACACCAAGTGGAATCGCTGTCTGCCGTGAAAAGCACTAGTGGTACATGAGGGATAAATGAATAAGCAGCTATTTATATGCATTGTCATCCAGTGCTGATTGTCCAGGCCAGACGCTAAGACAATATGCACCGATGTCTGTAGATTTTATTGCAGGAGGAAACAATAAATTAGAAGGTGCTGGTTTTGTCATTGTCTGTGTGTGTGTGTGTGTGTGTATGATGGATAATGTACACAATTGCAGCAACTCGGACATGTTTGAAAATCAATGCTGGACATTTAAGATATAAACTAAACACAATTACTTAATTGTTGTGCTGTTTTTTTCTTTTTTTTACTTGAAGTAATCCAGTTATGCACATTATTACAATACTGTATGTAAAAAATGCCTCCGGTATCCATAGAATGTGTCTGTGAACTGATCATTTATTATCATTTGTTATGTCTATTGCACTGAAATCATGCATTTTAAACCATATAAGGTTCAACTTCTGATATATGGTTATCTAAACGCGCATATCCAAAGCAAGGGGTGGTAATATCATAATAAGATCACCTACATCACAGGGGTATTGAAATCTGAGTGGCTCGTTCTTCACGTTTGCAGAGAAATGCTTACAAATAAATAGTTTCATTAATTACTCTGTAGTTATTTTATATTGTCTGTGGTATACCAATTATAGCACTTGAACATGGAAAAAAAAAGACAGATTTTCATAATATATAACCTTTAAAAATTTAAATCACTGACACGATGACCTAAAAATATGTTTTTAATTTGTGATTAATTAAATTTTTAAAAGCCTAATATGATGAATTTCTTTCTTTAAAACAACAAATAATAGGTTTAAAAAGAAACAAAAAACTTTGATATATGAATTTTTGTAGGATATTTGGAAGAAACACATACAGCATTCTTTTTACTTGATAATTATACACTTTTAAAGAACCATTAAATGTAAAACTTTATTGAAAATGGTACAAGCTGCCAAAACCATATGGAAAAATCTTATAAACATAAAAAGTACATGCACCATTTGTCATGAAATCCATTTTAATCTAATAAGCATTGGGTCCTGATCATATGAAAAACATTATGGGATGTTTGAGATTTCTTTTAGCACTTCCACTATTTTTTTTTTCCCCCTTAGCACATAAGAAGTCCCTTCTAGGTTTATCATTTTCTGGTGCATCTGCAGACAGTTTATTTCCCCCAGGCTGTAAAAAAACAAAAAAAAAAAAAAAAAGCCCATACACACACTGTCTTATTTTATAAAGCTGACATTCCAATAGGGACTGCCGTCCTTTTCACAGAGTATGAGAGACAAGTATTTTATTGTCAGAAGAAAACATTACCTCATCGTCACCTTACCAACAATTGACATGTTGTTTGAGCGATGCTCATTGTCAAGGTTAATCGAAACAGACAGTCTTATAAAGATTTAATGCAGCAAAACAAGAGCATAGCTATTCATCTGGCTGCCGAGGGAGAATAGAAATGATTAATGATTAGGAAATGTTATATACAGCTATAAAGTGAGTTCATACCTATCGATGAACAACTATAGAGAGACTCAGTAAGCAATTACTGGAAAATAGATCACTGTTTAGCTCTTGCTCCAATGGCACATGTCTAGTTCTTAAGAGAAAGAAATGAAAATCTAACAACTTCAGGCAATCTTATGACACTGACACATTTTTCTAAATTAATTGGGTCTGACAGACTAGGTGTCACAACAGCCTAAGAATGGAAAATTACAATTCCCTTCACGACACATCTGTAATTTAGCCTATTTATACATATTATCATGTTCATGACTACTCGTGACACATTAGTAGTAATGATGGTAATAATTACTGATTCTTGATACCAAATTGTGTTTCCAGTTAAATATTAATAAAAATGAACAATTATAAAACCATGAAGTCTACAAGCCATCTCGCCTCTGAGTATTTTTAAAGAGAGATATTTCATAGAGAGAGTTTAACTGAAAAAATAACAGTAGCAATCTATTATCCCCTATATGACAATTTATTAGTGTGTATGATTACTACAGTATACTGTGCATGTAATGTATATATTAGAGTACTTTAAATGAAATTATGCTATGACTCTGCATCTGTCTGCAAGCTGTCAGTAATGCTAGATAGAGCTGTGTTTACTGGAATAAGGAATGCATGAAGCACATCATAATAACTAGCTTAATTTTAAACCATACGGCCATCAGTTGAGTAAAAACATTCAGATGTTGACTCTAGTCATATACAGTATAGCCGCTTTGGCTAATTATGTCAACCAATTAAAGCACAGAATTTATTATTAACACAACTGTCTGTATAAGCTTTTGGGTTTTGTGATGGTAAAAGTGGAGAATTGAAGAAGTGGGCAGGCACTGTTGCAATCTTTAAAGGCTAATTCACACCGCACAGACAAACGCTAACACACTCCAACAGACTACAGTAGTTGGCTCAAGTTGGCTGTTGTTGTCGAAAATGAAAAATAAGAGTCATGTTCACACTGCACCAGCAGACACTGACCAACTGTCACTGACTGGATAAAAAAATGGATGATCCTATATTCATAATCCAAATTTTACTCATATTAATGTATTTTTGTGTCATTATTCACATGGAAGCCGTGGATGTTTTAATTTAAATGAAAACAAACTCTAACCAACATCTCACAGGGGTGACACTTTTCACTAAGACAACTCAGAGGTAAGTACAGCTTGACATGAGCAAAGCTTTCTAAACAGAAATATTTTTACATTAGGCAGTGGACATTATTTCCCCCAGCTGAGACATCAATAAGGATTCAGCAACAGTTACTGTTTAAAATGGCTTTAAATTTATTTATTGCCACCTAGTGGGCACTACAGTCCTAAATCCATATCTAGTGCCCACATCTCCACTATAACAAAAATTCTTATGCTCTATGGCTGGTACTACAGGAGTTTTTAAGTCATAACAGTTTATGAAATTGTATCAAATTGACATTGATTTACAGACATTAAAAACTGTTTACCATTGCTTAGCAACACCATCAGTGCTTGGACCTAGCAGCTTTTTACACTCTGATATCTGCCCAGCTTTTCTCTTAGACCTGACCAAGTGTGCCGCACACGTCATGAAAAATGAAGCCAAAACATGTTGATGGTTATCTAGTGACCTTCTCCATGTAAATGAATGGGATGTGAGCTAAACTAAAAAGAATCTACAGTAAATGTCCTAAAATATTGGTTTTCATCTTTTTAGGTAGTTCTCATCACTCTGATGTGTTTAAACATCATGATCGGGAGTTTGCGAATTTGAGGGTTTTTAGATGGACTTCGTATTGCGGTATCAGCTAATGATAACTGCACAAATTACATTATAAGCACAAGATTATTGTATTATAAGGTGTGTCTGAACAGATCGGGAGGGTTTAGATCTTACTGGGCTGAGCATTGTAAACCACCAAGGTCCTATACAAGATAAATCGGCTTAAAACTCCTGTAGTCTGAGCCTGGTTTTTAAATGCATTTATAAGGACAAAAACACTATTCCTCCCCATACAGTAATAACACATACACATAAAGATGGCAGAATTTGCAGTCTGCTCTTAAAAGAGCGCTCGGCCCATTGCCAACAGGTGTATATGTCACAGTGACCTTTTCCTAAGCACATCTCAAGAGCAGCCGTGAATCAGCACCCCAGCCCTCTACATTATTTAAGTGACTTCTCTAACAGTACACTAACAGCAGCGCTCTTACAGAAGAATAATAGCAGCGCATGTATTAAAGTTTCAACCCGCTTCGAGAATTGAGAACTTGTCTGCACTCTGTTTGTAAGAGGAGAGCAGGTCTTGGGATGTAAAATGCATTTATTTCCTGGCCTGTTTGAATTCATAGGGAGTAGCCCGTGTAGGAAAGGGCCGGTCTGCATGTGCAGTAAATCCTAAGTTAGTTGCTTTTTATTACCAATTCTGCAAGCGCAGTGAATAAACACGTCCATCTAGTGCATGTTTCCCCACAAAAAAAAAAAAAAAATGGAAGAACAGTACAATGGGATGAAAAAGCCTGTTATGTGCAAACAGTCCATAAAAAGTGTTGCACTAAAGGAATAGCTGATCCATAATGGGTGCTATCAGAATGATTAACATCCGATAAAGTTCAACATCTGATAAAAATGGCACAATCCGCAAGCAATGCAAAACACTGCATGTTTGTAAATGAATTATATTTGATATTATCAGGCGGGTTAAGATTAGATTTTAAAAACATTGCATTACCAGATGATCTGGGCTGAACATAATCAACGACCAAGTCTGATACCGATAAATTGGCCTAAAACTACTGTAGTCTGAACCGGGTTTAAAATGCATTTACACAGACACAAATATTGTTTGAAAACACTGATCCTCTGCAGTGAATGGGTGTGGTCAAAATGAGAGTTCAAGCATCTGTTAAAAACCTTGTAATAATCCACAAGCAATGCAAAACACTGCATGTTTGTAAATAAATCCATCAAGACATTTTTTTACAAACCATTGATTCCAGCTTAGATATGAGTTTCCCCATCCATAACATTGCTTTTTTTTTAGTGAAATGATCATCACATCTGAAACAGGAGAGGAATATACACAGATTAAGCACAATTTACTTGAAACAGCCCAAAATAAACAAACGTGGGTGGATTTTGACTTTTTTACTTATGTATTTGTATGAATTATGTCCCGAAGCAGTTTTGTAAAAGTTAAAACATCTTGGTTAAACTATTCTTTTCTTTTTAAACGTCTTTCAGAAGCACTGCAAACTCGACTGGAAGCCTGGAGCTCCAGGGACTACAGCAGATGGCTTTCACAGAGCATCCAACGCCTGCCACAGTCCATGCAAACCAGCCTGAGGAAAAGAGCCCAAACAAGAGAAAAGGGAAAAAAGACAGTCAGCGGTGCTCCAAAGACGAGCAAGAAGAATGACACCCGAAGAAAAGATGGATTGCTGGATGACTGCGGGAGCAAATAATGAACGAAGCCCCTTTCCTGCGCTCCCTCGCATTTCTTTAAGAGACCAAAGTTAGTGTTCGGTGACGAACAGGACATTACCCACAAGTCCCTGGCCTCCACCGCCACACAATTAATGTGTCAAGCGGCTGAAATAGGAGGGCCTCCGAGTGGACCTAATCTCAGCTTTCTGCCTCAAATTGACAAATGGCTCGATGTAGCTTTACAGGACGCCAACTCGTACTACCAACAGAAGAAATATGCCACTGCAGCCAGCCGTTTCACTGCTGCACTAGAGGTATTCGATATTCAAATTATACCACAGACTGCCCATCCTACAGACGTTTATCTGTGCATTTAATACACTTACCCACTAGATTGTTTGAAAATGTGCGTGCACATGCACTCTTATGAGGATCTTAAGGCATTCAAAGTCGTTTTATATGCAGTTGCTATAGAAGATTCAGAGTGGTTTAAAGAAAAGAAACAAGCCCATCCAAGTAGAAGGCCCTGCTTACACTAGTGCGTTTTAGTTTTAAAACGCATACTTTTTTGCTATGGTTACGCCTATTGTTTACAGTACTCTGGGGGAGACTTTTGAAAATACGGCCGACCCAGTCTTAGTTTGAAAACACCGGGGTTAACAAACCATATGACTTAAGGTTAAAGGAATGCATTAAGATTTATGCATTCATTTAATTTTTAATGTCTACAATTTTGTAATTTAATGCATTTTAGTGCTATGAAATAAACTTCAATTTAATTGACTTTAGGTGGTGGCAAATGTAATCTGAACAAAAATAGGACAAATAAGCATGCTCTAATCAAACTTGAATTGATAAGAATAGTCAGAAATCAGGTTAACAAAAGGTCACTGAAGATATTCTGAGGCACATATTGAAGAGCTTTATTTACTGTTTAGAGTCTCTGAAAAAACAATTCTGACCTGGTATCACTATTACCTGAATCCCACATTAACAGACTTTGACCATGCTTAAGTGGATCTGTAGATTCTTAAACATTTGAGATGTTTTTTTTTTTTTTTCCATTTCTCTCAACTGAGATTAATAATATAATTTTAACGCCATAATGTCATAACGTAATAATGTCTTACAATACATGAGGTCAAATGAGAAAAAAGTCTTTGAGAGCATGTTTATATGTTTATACACAAGAGAACATTTTCCTGCTCATTGCTGAGCTGACAGTACATTCAAAAATGCTCAAGGTGAAATTCTTTATATTGTTTGGCTTTTTTATTGCATTTTATTGCATCGGTTTGGGTCACAGAAATGCATCAAGCTGATTCTTTTAATGTGACAGTGATATTTGTTTGTGCAAAGAGCCCTCAAATGGACTAACTTTCATTCATTGCCATTCATTTAAAAAGAGCATATTAATCAGGTTTTATTTGACAATGGATCAACTATAACCAGGATTATTTTGGTCAACATTTAAATTAATGCCATCTACCTTGGATTTCTCCCACCTTTTCTCTCTCAGCTGTGTTCCAAAGGCTCTGAGTTTGAAAAACCTTTTGAAGCTGGTTATGAAGACATTTGTAAAGTCACCAGCTTTGTTGAGTCCAGGATAGTCGCCAGCTATCTCAGAATGAAAAGGCCTGACCCGGCAAAGCGACTGCTAGTTATTATTGAAAATTCAGCTCTACGTCAATGAAGTAAAATGGTTCTTTAAACTGCAATAATAGTTCACCATGTTACTGTTTTAATTTTTTTTTAATCTAATAAATGTTGCCTTGGTGAGCATAAAAATATTTTAGAAACCATTTGGTGAACATGGTGATCATCAAGCTTTCAACTTAAATCTTTTAGCACAAATACTTAAAAATAGACAATTACTACCATCATACAGTGGGTCTGTAAACGCAAAAGTGGCCCTGACAGTTTCATCTACAGTAGGTTCAATCAGCAACGTCCACAAATGATCCGCAACACTCAAAGTAGATGGATGTTGATTGGTGTTTTTGAGTGTAGTGTGACAACAGTCATTTTTTAAGTGGACGGTGAGAGTAATGCCTCGTGACCCCCAGTTAACTGTGTCTGCTGTATCCAGTTAGTCATGGCCCTGTGCTGTTCTCCTTTGCTCCTCCATTAGTGAGAGAAAGAGAGAGAGTTTGCGGTTCCTCTGAGCCATAACTCATCCTGACTGCATTGTACCCTTGAAAAGTTCTGAACAGCTTAAGAAATGAAATGCAAGCCTTTGCAGCTCCCTCTGCAGACTAGAGGATGAAGGGAACGAGCAAAGCAAGCTTACGTAATACTACAGACTTATAACTACATTAAAAGTGTACTTAAAGTCAATGTGAAATCAAAATTCAAAGTTTATGTCTTCATCTAAATAGATTTGAGAAATGTAGAATTATATCACTCGATCACAATGAACTAATTCAAGTGGTCGACTTTGCTTTTTTAAGGCATTAAGTAATAAATAAGCACATAGTATCAATGACTTTTTCTACATGAACTACCCAATTTAACAACTATACCTTACTAACTATTAATAAGCAGCGAACTAGTAATTTATTGAAGGAAAAATCCTAGTTAATAGTGATTAAGTCGCTATATGTTGGATTTGAACTCTCATTCTGACGGCACCCATTCACTACATAGGATTCATTCATGTGCAAGTGGAGTACAGATCTGTTCAAATAAAGAAAAAAAAGAAAAAATACGCAGCTAGAGTACATCTTAGATGACCTGAGGGTGCATTTTCAGTAAATTTTCATTTTGGGGTGAACTATTGCTTTAAAAATTCTTTCTAAAAATAATGCACAACCCAGAATCCTGCAACAGTAATAGAGAAACATGCTATAACATGTAACATCTGCAGATCTTGTCAGCTCATGTACCATCTGTCAGTGTTGTAGCTAGCAGTGTGCTACTTAATACTGAAAAAACATACACTATAAAAGTGAAAAAATATAAATATTGAAAATGCTTTTCTGTGAGAGAGCACTGGGAATATTAAAAATAAACCTGACACTCAAGACAGTCTGAAAATCATATTCAGGGAAGCTGGGGAGGAAAACTATGCATAAAGCAAAAAAATGCATATGTTCTGTATATATATATATATATATATATATATATATATATATATAATAGACTGTTTAGAAGAAAATGAGTTGAGGTATTGAGGATATATGTTTAACAGAAGCAGATGGGTTATCATGGCAACATCATGAACCATATGTAATGCAACAGCAATTCTGTGTTTGAAATCAGGTTTGCTAAAAGTCACCTTACACCATATCAAATACACACTGTCTGAAAGCCAATTAGAGAGCAGTTTAAATTGTTCAGGGAAATGCAATTTAGGAGGAAACAGCAGAATAGAAAATAAACAACATAATTTGTCTGACCTCAACCATGTTCCTTTCCTTTTTTACTTCAGAGGCTAGACATTTAACAGCTGCTGTAAAATATATTAATAATTTTTTTTTTTTTTATTTTATAAAAATTTGTTTTAAAACATATTATTGTCTTTACTGTATTTATATAAATGCAAATAGTGAGGATAAGAAACTTAAAATTAACAACTTTTAAAAAAAGAAAGAAAAACTCATAACTTTTGAAAGGTAGTGTAGCTAAATATCTCCACTAGGGTATAGAAATAATAAAAAAAGCAAATAATAATAATAATGCAAAAGTGTAAATGAACCAATTGTCCTGTATTCTGCTTATATTAAGCATATATATATATATGCTTATATTAATATTAAGTACATTACATGTTACACTGTATATCCAGTAATACACTTTTTTACAGTTATATACTGAAGTATACAAATAATATATGAAGGCGAATACATTTCTTAATTTCTTTAAAAATTAACTAATAACCATAAAAGCAACAATGCACATTAAAGCACACAAAATAATATTCCAGTCAGACAAATCTCTTATTATTCTATCTGCATAACATATGCCTAGAAGTGTGCAAGAAAAAAAAAGTAAGAAAACAAGTGGTTTTCACAAGTGCCTTCAAACATAGAGATAAAGTTGGAAAAGGGTGCAAAAAGGTGACTGTGTAATTCATACAAACTAGCTCAGAGGGATTTGGTTTGCTCGTTTTAAGTTTATATTTTGGAGTTGTGTGTTAATGTAGAGAGTGTCTATACAGAGCTCTGCACACCATGCAGCTCCCCAATACCGCAACATTTCTGTTCCTGTACACATAAACACACCTTCGCTCTCAGCACAGATGCTTCAGAACAACAAATAAGCAACTCTTGCACACCTGAGTGCTTGTAGACAGGTGCGCTGAATACAGGACGCAATATGAAGAAATGAAAACCATGCATACAGCTGCAGCTTGAAACAAATCAATGTTTTTACAACAGCGCATCTGTGATTTGGTAACAGGACTCTTGTCAGCCATCGACTAAGGTTCTGTAGGGCTTGTAATCATGTAATCTACAAAGATAACTGGTTTGTGGAGAGATCATGATTAGGCTTATCTGGGCCATATTTCAGCTACCGTAGCTATCTTATCCAATCAGATTTATTTATGTCTAAATCTAGAATAGAGATTGGCCGCAGCAGCTGATACAGGTATGATAGACCATACAATCAAAGACACAAAGTCGATGATAAAAACCGAACCGTCAAAGACAAAAGGACAATGTATGCCTTATTCTCTCTATTATAACTACTACATGCATTTTTCTTTGCTTCTTTGCGTCTTTTCATTGAAAGGCAAAAGTGCTTATGAAAATTGATGTGATGCGCCACTGAACATGCACAGAATGGATCTCAACTATGCTTGGTTTTTTATACAGTATGTACAGTACAGCGCTTAGTCAGCATTCTCTGCCCTGAACACCATCAAATCTAGTTCAAGCTCCATTTATGTCCCTATTGAAAATTTACAAGGCAAGGAAATGTTATATATATATATATACACACACACACTGTATATGGGCTGATATTGCACCCCCCCAAAATTATGTCAAATCATGTTTGTTCCTCCTTGCTTTTCATTTGTTGTTTATTTAGACTTTTTTAAGTGTAAAAAGAAAGGGAAAAGGTCATCTTTGTTATCCAGACTTTTAAAAAGTATTTTTACATTTTTGATTTTATGCATTTTAGATAACACATCCAAACACTAGCAAGTAGTTTTACCCAAAAATGAAAATTCCCATTATTTACTCGCCCTGAAGTAGTTGCAAATTTGTACGAATTTCTTTGTTCTGCCAAACACCAAGGAAGATATTTTAAAGAAAGTTTGTAACCATTGACTTCCATAATATTTTTTTCTCTCTTATGGCTGTCAATGGTGACCCAAAACAGCCTGGTTACAAGCTTTCTTTAAAATCTCTTTCTTAGAAATTAATATAGATTTGAAACTACTTAAGCGGGAGTAAATGATGACAGAATTTTTCATTTTGGTTGAACTACTCCTTAAAATACCCCTGATATACAGTATCTTAAAGTATAATGTGAAAATAAAAACATATAAGCAAATACAAAAAGTTGTTAAAGTTGTGAAGATTCATTTGATCTCCAAACAGACCTTTAAGTAAGAAAGAAAAAAAAATTCCATATAATACCCAATTATACTACACAGTTTGGTAATTTTTTTAGTTTAAGCCATCCTGGCAGACCTTTAAAAATGTTTATACAGTATACCACATTTAGCAAATGGCAGATATCCTGATTATATTGTAATACAGTAAAATGTTACAAATAAATACAACACATTTAAATTGTTGTCCAGATGGAGCTTTAAAAAGTAAACAAATGATAAATTACATGTTACATATGTTATAAGTAGCTGCAAAAAGCACAAATATCCGGGCATGAGGCACATCTCAAGGGCCCCAGAGGGTTAAATATCATTGATTATACTGCACAGTACAGTATGTTAATAAACACACAGCATAAAAAAAAAATGTATTTTGTTTCAGGTTTTTTTTTACATGACTGACATTCAGCCCTGTTGCATTACATTCCAATAATCTGGCCAAATGATTAACGCAGATACACGCTTTTTTTTTCGAAATAGATCCATCGAGAAAGAAGGTGAGCTCATGCTCTGAATACCACTAGCATACTTTAAAATCCTTTATGGATTGCTACTTGGCTTGTGCATTTATCTGCCTATTTCAGTGAAGAAAATAAGGAGAGAATACCTTGGATGTCAATTGTTATCTCTCCATTCTCCTCGTAGGAACCCGCTTTGAGCTCCATGAGGATGTGGGTGGAATCCCATCAAAGACAGCTTTGTTGATCCCTGTCGAACAGATTTTGTATATATTAGCTCCGTGCACAACGAGCAGGAACGCAATAACACAATTCAGATAAAAATACAAAGGTAGCGGCTTTTGTATTCCGTGTGATGACAACGTATCCAGAGCGTTTAAAGTTGTAGGGCTACGTGCCTCTTCCTGTCATGTCCTCGGGTTGGAGGTGCCATTTTCGAACAACGTTCTGTTTTTAGTCTGTCACCATATGAAACTAAGTTTGTGATCTGCAAATAATTATTGTCAGGCTTCTTGAACAAACACTACAAGGAGACTAAGCTAAAGGCAGACAGGAAGACATCAAAACCGCTTCATGTCATGACAGATTAGACATTTCAAATTCAATGCAAATAGTATACATTTAAATATAGAGGCAATTAGCATGTACCATCTGATAAAAAAACTACATAGGCCTATATATATATATATATATATATATATATACACAAAAGATTGGTACAATAACCAATATAGTACATATACATACTGTAACTCATCTCTACTTTATAAGGTCAGTCTACTTTCATGATGCTTACATAATTTCAATGACTATATCTTGATTAATATAAGAATGCAAGTTCTTGTATATTCAGTCTCACAAATGAGGAGGAGGAAAAGTGGTGTTTTAGCTTAAAGCATTACATCAACAGGTAATGCTTTACAGTTTTTCTCAATTGCTCTGCCACATTTTTTGAAACAGTCTTAACATTCTCTAAACTGTGAGTGCAAATGTCACAACTGTTTGCTGGAAATTTATAGCATGTCTGCAGTTACTCACCCAAAACATTTCATTCATTCTTCAAAACCTTGTTATCTTGTCAGTAATTTGGCCAAGGCCACCAAAACATAAAGTATTTTTCATTGTGTGAGCCACACTGGTCAAAATGTAGGTAACAAGCCACAGGTGATTGAAATCACGAAGAGCAGAGTTACCAACATCCAGAAAAAGTAAAAGTCATGAGTAGCAATTTCAAAATAAAAGACCAAAAAAAAAAAAAAAAGAAAAGAAAATGGAACAAAGATCTCTTACAACTGGAACACATTTATCAAAGCAAAAATTATTTTTTCACACACTGCAAATTTCAGTGAGTCAGAGGCACATTTTATATAGTCTGACCTCTGTGCCCTCTGTGACTCACCTCTATCCATATTGTTGTGTTTCCACTCTTAAAATTCACTAACAGTTCACTTATAAAAAAATGTATAATGGACATTTGTTTTAATTATTAAAATGTATTTCTGTCATCGCCTCTTGGCCTGGTTGAGATCAGAAGTGCAGTTGGTGAGGAGGTCTAACAAACAATGCAGTTATTTTTCCACTGTCAAACAGAACGCTGACAACAATAAAAACTTGCCTTATGTGAACATCATATGATATAGTTTAGCAAAATCCTAAAAACAAGAGTGCTGTTTATTTCCCAATTATCTGCACAATTGCAAACATAATACTGATTTTATACAACAGTTTATTCAACAAGAAGTCAAAAATTGTTACGTTTTAGACGTACTGTAGCACTAATATTATCTGCTTTTGCTAAATTTTGCCAAACATAACCACAGCAGAAGTGCTGGTCCCAGCAACACACGAAATCCAGGAGCTGAGACCATATTATGTTCCCTTTGTCATTTGAACTTTCAGAAAAGTACTTGCAAGCACCTCCTTTGCAGCCTTCGATGCACAATTGTATCAAAAAATCATAAATGCCCATCTAAAACTGATATCATATTATTTATGTTTATCTAATTGCTGAATGTTCTGTATAAATACACCTAAATTCCACTTCAGAAGTAGCTTCTGAAAAACTACTTTTATGCCTTAAAAGTTGTAAAATCTTATAAATCAAAATATTCTTATAAATCTATCCAATTCTTATTCAAATCTTATTCATTTTTTTTTTCATTTAGCACAATAATGACTTTAAATTATATTTGGATGCCCATTTCTATGCACAAATTGCTTATGATTTGTAATGAGTCAGATTAATTGGCATATCATGTCATTAATTAGATGCACCGACAGCGCTGCTCTATTAAAATGGTTTAAAAATAACTATTATTTCCCATAAGGGCTTGCAACCTCTTCCAATCTATTTACTGTAAAATGACCCCTTCTTATCTAAATTGCCATTTCTTGCCCAGAATATGTTGCAATCATGACCACAAGTCAAATATTGGGTTAGCCGTGGTTTTAAAGTGTCATATTCTGACATTTGGATGGTTATAGAGAACACAGAGAAAGAAAATTCAAAGTTTGCACAGGTTAATGGGGCACTAGTTTAATAACTGTGAGGCTTCAGCTCTGTAAATTATTAAGAAAGTAGATAACAGCGAGGAAGTGCTGCCCAGAGAACGAGTAAGGTCTGGCTTTTTTTTTCACACTCTGTCTCTGTCTGGAGGAAGCTCAGCGGCGATTCATCTGCCTCGTCAAATGCATGGCGCCGGCTCTTCAATTACCAGCGACCTCGGCTGTAACCAGCACATGTAAAGCACAAGGAACACGCAGTTAATTTCACCAAGCATTAAAAGGCTGAGTGAAAGAGCGCGTGTGTGCCAAGTAACACCCCGCATGTTGCGACAAGCGATGACGGAATGGCAATTAATGGAGCTTCAAAGCTGGCTATGATCGCTGGCAGGCAGCTGTGGTTTTCTTTAAAGGCGGCGTCACAGATTCACTGAGGTCTCTACGCCTGTCTTCCTGTCTCTCAGTCTCTCCCTGACACACCTGTCGGGGGTTGTCTCAGAATTTAATGAATAGTGAGTAGACACCGTTTGTTTATTTCCTAACGGTAAATGACTGATCAGCCCGAGAAGCGTTTAGGAGACGTATGTTTTTGGTTGCATCCCTGATTGATTGACATCGCTGTAGTTGCTACATGCATTTCTCGACATGATGCGAATCAAACTACAAACTCCACTCTGGCTGACTGATGCATATTATATAAATAATTTGTTGTCGAAGCGTATTCCTTTATTTTTAAATTCTGTTTCATCGTTATTCAGAATACCCCATTCATCTCATGCAATTTAAATGACTTTAAAAAGAAACATCATTCTTTTTTTTTTGTTTTTGTACTAATGGACATCAGTGTCTTCAGTTTTTTATTTATTTCTTTTTTTTAATATTAATCCCATTATGGTCCATGATTGATCTCTCTTATGTAGTCTGGTTGCAAATTGTTCCAGGAAACACGATTTTACATTTTCCCATCTCTCTCCTTTCGATTTGCAGGAGCATCCAGCTAAACCCCATCTGTTTTCAGAACCACCTTCGACAAGCCATGGCGTATCGACTGCTGGGAAACCCCTGTGAGGCAGTGAGGTAAAATTGGCATTAATGGAGGGCTCAGAAATGGTCCTTTCCTCGAAATGAAGACAGATTCAGTAAGAGAAAAGCTCCTAGTCATTTAGACATACCCTGCAAACACATGTCTGCCCAGTGGTTCGTTACATCTCCCTCTGTTCTGTCGGCCTGTGCTGAAAAAATATGTTCTTGCCAACACATAAATACCGGCGGTTGCAAGAAGACAATTAGAGCTACGGTTACATCCACTCCTGCCACTGCTGAGTGACATCTTCCTCGCCTCCGCGTTCTAATGTTCCATATGTGTTTTAATGATACGGCTACCAAATGCCTATGTTCCACCATTGGTCTTTTAGAGATGACAGCTACCATTAGTTATTGGACGGTGGTGGAATAAATCGTTTAGAGGCATCGGTTGCGCCAAATGCCATGGCCAACTGGTGGCTGCGGGGGCCATTTATCGCGAGAAAGTCATATTCTGTTTGATCATTATCAAGCCACATTAACCCAGTTGAAATAGATTAGAGCAAGAAACGAGTCTCTTTCTCTCACTTATTCTTCCTTTCCACCCCCTCTCGCGTTTGAGTTTCTGCAAGCAGAAATAGATCAACTCCGCCACCCTGCCTACAAATTTAGTGCCACTGGCCCAGTGGGGGAAGAGATGTTTTCTGGGAACATTGCAGAAGTGCATTTGGTGTGTGAAGTTATACTTGTGCGTTATACTTGATTCGGGCTCATTATGCTCTTACTTTGTAGTAGGTATTTGCATTTGGTCTGGCTAGCTTTGCTTACAATTGTAAGAACAGTTAAGAAAGACTGTTCTTACTTTTAGTGGGCCCCAAATATTATTGGAACAACTAAGGCAAACTTAAAAGAACATGAACGTCATTGAATTTTATAAAAAAAGGCAGCATAAGTTTGCCAATTTTCACAAAAAGAAGCTTGATCAATGGTAAATATGATCAAAGAAGGCAGTGAAAATTACAAAAACCTAACATTTCATTGGATAATAAGAATTTAAAATGGGGGGGAAATATAATTATGAAATAAATGTTTTTCTTAAACACATGTCGGACAAAATTATTGGCACCCCTAGAAATTCTAATGAGTAAATGTCTCTGAAGTTCCTGATTGCCTGATACATTCATATTCCCACTCCAGGGTTATTATAAACATAAAATTATCCAGCCACGGCTTCATGTTTCACAGAAATATAAATAGGAGGGAAAACAAAGCCCAAATTCCCTTAATCATCCATCACAGTGAGAAAAATCAAAGAATATATTTCTGATGTGTAGTAGATGATAACTGAGCTTCATACATTAGTAGGGGTGTGGGTCTATTTTGATGTTTTTAAATGTAGTTTAGGCTATGTGTTTACATAGTTGGCAATCCAAAATAAAAAAGAATGATAAATAACTTTACATTAACTTCACCAACTTAGCATAATTTTATTATTGTAATATTTTAGTCACTCTCAAGATGGAGACCGCAGAAAGCCACCCTGTTTGTTTTCTTTAGCCTATTAAAAATTATTTTCTTTGGCACTTCGACTGTGGTTTGTCTTTGAAGTTATGATGTTCTTGCCAAAGTTCATTTTATCTTCCATGTGAGTTCACACCGTAAACACTGTTGCCATTATTGTCAGTATTTACCGTCTGGGCGGACGAAGGATAAAAATTTCAGAATGTGTGAAATTATGTGTTCATATTATGTGTGAAATTATGTAAATCGATTTTTTACGGATAAACGATCGACACTCAGGTACACTCAGCTACACTCAGCTACTAGCCTGTTATCCCTCACAGCCCCCTTTTCGCATTAAAATGGCGCCAGGCTGAATAAGGCATATATATGATAGTTGGTTGGTTGGATATTTTCTCAGTATCTCTCAGCATGACAAAACATCTGTTTTCCCCCTTTTAGTTAGTGAATAGACCGATTCACGGCATACCACGAGATTGCAAGCGTCATTAAAGTGTAAACTGATGGACATACAAAACCATAAGTTACCTGAAACAGAAAACTCATAGATACAGTAATATTCCCTCCTCACATTGCAAACTGCAGGTTTTCAAATAGACGCCCGCACATATGCATAAGAAACTTTTATTACACGGGGAAGGGTGTGGTCTCAAAATTAAAGATGAAAGATGCAACATAACGCCAGCAGGGGCCACTCATATTTCGTTAATAACAGACATTTAATTTTGCCGAAATACATTCAGTTTTATGCTGTACTAGTGATTATAAACAATCACTAATAATAATAATTGCTAAGGCTGTTGCTCAGTGATACACCTGATAGATGATAGCCCTGCTGTATCGTGAATAAAACACAGCTGCTGACCAATCAGAATCCAGGAATGGAACTAACCGTTTTATATATATATATATATATATATATACACATACACGCACAAACTTGATGGTTCATACAAAGGTTATATGTGATTAAGACGCAGCGCACACAGACTGGAGTCTAATTCACATCTTTCTACATTCCTATCAAATGAATCTCTGCTGACATTGCTCAGTACAGTCCACTCCTCAAACTCCATGCTGTATTAAAGAGTCCAAGTGCAGTTTGCCAGAGCACAATGCATGGTTGTGCATTTCAAAGAAGCAAGCACGGCCATTGAAGCTGGCGCCACTCTTTAACCTAATCACATCCTTCCTCCAGCAAATGCAGCTCAGCCATTTGAGCTCTTTAAGAGGAAAATGCATCTACGTTTTGAAGTTCACATGTCAGTAAATTTCACAGAAGCAATAGCTCCCAGGCACAAAGAAAGCAAATTATTCTCCATATTTTCATCATTGTACCATTTTCTTCCTCATTGTGGTAATGGTTACTTAAATCTAAACACCACTGCTTTATTTAGACGTCATTTCTTTTTTCTTTCTTTTTTTTGAAAGAAAGAAATATATATATATATATATATATACATATTCATTTCTGTAGGCACTATCAAAGTCAGATGTCAACGCTCACAATCAGAAAACATTAAAAACAGTAACAGCTTCTCCAGGAAATATGTGCATATAGATTCACCTCGCCTCGCAATCTTAACCAAAGGAAGAGTGAGTGACACATCAAGATATTGAACTCGAAAACGGAAATTATTCTAGAAGGCAATATCGTTCTGTTTGGGCTGGAGACAAGCTTTCTCAATGCAGAAATAAAATTAACAGTGTAACCTTTGCTCTTGATGGATCCTGGCAGAATTTTCTGTAGGAAAGTGGTATCCATTGCTCACAGCGAGAGCCAGTACAACAGTAAACACTCCTAAATGCGCCGTCAGCATTAAACACTGGGAAAAAATGAATCTTATGGCTCATTTCCAGAAGTCAGATTTGTTTTTAAGTTCCTGTGCAAAATTTGACTGTACATTTAAGGGTGTATATAACTACACAGCACTTTAGTGACTTTCAGTAAATGAACTCTATAAGAAAAACACTTTTCACCTTACAGTAACTTGTTTATTTGTCTACTAACAGTGTCCAGCTGTGGCTATACAAGCATCATCAAATTTGATCAGATTTAAAATGATGATTCTGATGTAATCGTCTCTCTGTCTGTCTTTCTCTCTCTGTCGCTCTTGTTTTGCGAAAAGAAAAGCAAAAAAGTTGGAAAGGATTTGGAGCTCCTGCTGTGGCCTTGAGGTCATGTCCGGATCAGAGTTACTTTGACTTTGAGTGCGTTTTCTGTCAATAGCACCCTATCTAGTGATTTGAATATTACAGGTTGCCACTTTAAAAGACTGAATAAGAATGTTTACTCAAGCACCCCTGACAGCTCTCTGGTCAGCCAAGCTGCCCCATTGTCCATGAAAAGTGCATTTGTGGGTGTATCACTTTGGACAGCCAAATTAGTCCATTTTGGCTATTATGAGGCCAGATGCGTGCCATCACAGAGGCGGCTGACAAAGCCATCAGTCATGAATGGGAGGTGTGCATGGAGAAAGAAGCTAAGTGAGCTAACGTTCTCTACCAGCCCCGTTTACAGCAATGACATCTTTGTCTCTGCGTTAAAGCGATTATGCTTATCACTCTAAACAAGGTCATTTGTGGCAGCCCTTTTCTCAATGCTCTCAGCTGTGAGAGACACTTCAAGCTTAATCGCAATAACGTTACACACACGTGTGTATTGTTAAAGCTGAGTGTTACGGATTGTTTATGAAGCATCTAGCCAGCATAGCCGATGCATTTCAAAAGGTAAGCAGCAATAAACAGCAATGCTTAGGAATGAAAAATGTTCTGGTACCGTTACATTTATCAGTCTATTGCAAAGATGTTTTTCATTGCTGTAATCGTAGATATTGAATATTGTGTCTGTGTATATATATCAATTGATATTAAACTGATTGCTCATATGCCCATTTTTTACATTTAGATCAACCTTTCCGTCATCTCACTCAAAGATAATATTTAAAAACACAAATTTTATAGTTTTTAGTTTTAATGTTAAGAGAATGTTTATATAGGCCATTTATTGTTAAGTTTAAGGTTATATTGTCCATATTGAATAATTCAAACTGTGCGTGTGAAATAAAAACTATAACTAAAAACATTATTTTTATTTTATTTCAGATTTATTTTAAAATAAATTTCATTAAATGTTATATAATGATGAATAATATTTAATTTAGTGGCCATTTATTGAAATTATACCATTATTTATTATACCATTTATTATATATAATATTAGATGTAATATTATATACTATTCTCTAGTTATATTTATAAAATATTACATAGATAGATAGAATATTATATAGTATGCATGTAATTTTTTTGCATTTTGTTTGAGTAACTCATTAGCTATTAAATAACTTTTCAACTAATATCACATGTATGCTTTGAGAATAATCCCACAATGCATACCAAATTCAATTAATTACATTAACTCTAAAAAGAAAAGTTATGTAAAAATAGAGTATATCAACATTTTTAGACTCTATGGTATCAATGAGCTTCTGCTACTCTATACTACATAGTACTGTCCTATAGCAAAGTGTGGCAAGCTATTTCTAATCTCTCACACCTATAATCTAGTATGTAGTATATTATATACATACCTCTAGTAAACATAACATTTTAGTATATTATATTAAAATATAACAAATATTGTGTAAAAATGAATCAGATCAATATTGTTTTGTCCTCTCGTGGAACACCTACTTCATCTTTTGTACTTCATTTCCTCACAGTTTCCACAGACAATGTTGCACCAGAAGTTGGGTGCTTAGGCTAAATGTGAAAGCAATCACGCTGTCCATTTCACTTCCTACTGTACTTAGGCAGTAGAGAGCAAGGCTAGGTTTCAGAACATTGTGTCTTGATGCAAATTTTGTTTGTTTGGTTGTTTTTTGGGGATGAGGGAGAGGTGTGAAATGCATAAACAGTCTGATTCGTCAAGCTTGGACAGGGGGTTTGAGAGGAATGAGAGAGCAGTGAACCAAACCTCACGCCGCCGAGCCAAGAATGCGCTAAGTGCTGACGCTACAAGAAAACAATGCAGATTGCCTGATGCCAATCTCCAGTTTTTGCCTCACCGTGTGAATTAGAGGACATGCTGCGATTCACAGGCAAAATACTCCTGCATATTTTAGCGCCGCTGTTCAGCAGGAATGTGGCCTTCAAAAAGCTCAGCGTTCCAGTGAAGGAGCTGTTAGAACGCATAAGCCCCGGGCTCGAGGGCACACAGCGGCCAGCCAGACAGGCCGTGCCCCTGTTTGCCGAGGGCAACAACTGGGTCTTTACCCCCGAACACTTCTCACGTTTAAGGATGTAATGGTCTGTCGGAGTCGTAGGCCTCACATAGCAGCCCTAATGGCATGTTTCTCTCTGTGGCAGCCACCAAGGGCCTCTGCTGCCAGACTTGTTATTATCTTGATATGAAGTGCCCTGCTTAGAAATCTCTCCACTCGCTTTCCATCCTTCTATACTCCTGTTTCTTTGCTTTCATTTTTTTGTATCCCTTTGGCATACATCTTATTGTTTGACACCCCCGTGTGGCCAAAGCCGGTGAAATAACAAGGACTTTGAAATTACCTCGACTCCCGGCCTACACACTGAATGTAACTTTGTCATCGATGCCTGCTAGTGGACATAAAAGTGATTTATGTGACAGGCACAATCATTGACAGCTGGGAGGTAAAGCAGGGCTACGAGCAGAGTTTGAGAATGCAATACACTACAGTTGTACACTGCCTTTATAAATATATATATATATATATAGATGTTTACAAAAGCTTGAGAACTCAACTCAAAGTCTGATCGGGTCATTTCTGCTATAAAATTTTATGTCCCTGTGACATATGTGTTGATATACTGTAGTACTTTGTCTTGTATACCCTCAGAGCCTGTGACACTGTTATACTGGGTATCGTTTAAAATTATTATTATTTTTAATACTCCTCCTGTTCTTCCATTAAGATACTTTATAGTGGATATTTTATTTTTCAATGATTTCTTTCTTTCAGCTTCCTCTCTCTTTAATGATACACTTTTTTTTTTGACAGTTTTGTTTTAGAAATCATGGACAGATGTACAGGGGTGAGCGATATGACCAAAATCTGACATTACAATATGATAAATGAGATAAATTAAATATTTTCACTAGAAACAAAACAAATAAAAACAAATACTAGACTAAATTAAAAAGAAATGAAAAAGTTAAAAAAAACAACAACTTTATTTTATTTCAAAACTTAGACTGTCTGAAGACAAGTGATTGAATAAGTAAATAATTGCAAGCAAAATATTACAGTAGAATAAATATGAAATGCTCCATACGTTGCATAAAGCAATCAAATGTATAAAACATAATTATCACATCTTAATTATCATGACAAACAGCAGGAAATTAGACTGCTGTCACTTTAAGACCGTCTGTGACAAAATGTTCTGTTTCTCAGCCGTTTGTTTTAATTTAAGACCCAAATTACTGTTTTTATGAGGATACTTTAATCTTGACACTTGCTATGTTTATTTAACTGTTCAAAACCTATGAAGCAGCACAAATTATATATACAGTATATAATACTATACTACGTTTGTTCAAATAAATGCAGCATTTTTATTGTCAGTTCTTGTACCCTGGTGCTGCAGTAACTATTGTTGCCTTTGTAATTATTATTAGTATTATAGATTTATTTTTGCCATTTTTGCCTTTATTGGGACAGAACAGAGAGAGGAAGAGAAAGAGGGATTTATCCAGAAAGGACCACAAGCCAAGACTCGACTGCGGGTCGCCCCCCGAAGCACAACAGTGCTATGTTTCAAAGCTCTGCCCACAAGGCTTTCTGCTCTGATGCAACCTTATGATTTTTTTTAAGCTACAGAGTTTAAAGGTTCCTTATCAGAGGAATGGCAACAGTTCTCCCTCCTGTTACCTTAGATGCTGGTGAATAGCGATTAAATGGTTAATTCACAAATCCAGCATGCTTCTTTTCAAAGCAAAAAGATGGTGTCATGCATTGATCTCATGACAGGGTTTAAATGGCATTTAAAGGGCGATCCAGGCCTGTTCTGGGGGAGAGAAAGATAAGTGCTGCTTCTGCTCTGTAATAATGACACACACACACACACACACACACACACACTAGCATCCAGTTTCTGTGTGTCGGGTCTCTAGTCAAGCTCACCGTGCCGCTCAGCGCCACATCATACACAGACAAAAACAATTAGCATTTAATTTGATGCTTGGGTAAGAAAACAAGGGATGAGTGACACACCACGTCTCTGCTCTCATCCGAAAACCATCCCATTTCAAAAAGAGAAAGCGACGTTACACACCAGGAACTCCTCTCAGACCGAGCAACATCGCGCCACAGGAATCGGCGTGTGTGACTGCTGCTTCAAAGCTGCAAATATGGCACCTGAACAGATGCAGAAGCAGAAACAGACCGAGAAACACTTAACCAGCCCTGCTGCATCCTTAACTGTAAATGTCATGTTTACCCACAAACAACATTTCAACCCCTGAGGGGACAAGTAGGTACTGTGGTTAATTATTTGTAAACATTTAATTGCCATTTACACCCCAGAGAATTGCTCCGTTCACCCCAGCAGGACACTTGCACATCCTCATCAAGCATTAATCAAGCAAGCTAAATGAGGCCTCCCCATGATTCCCCACTCGGTGCTGTCGAGACAGGGGTGATGCTGGATTGTTACTCATCGATAGCTTGAAGAAAGCAAAATGATACGGTTGGTGTCTGGAAGATCACCTAGAGGTTTGGAGTTTAGTGATGTCACAGAGATTTTGTGCTTTGTTTATGGCAGAATTTAGTACGCAGAACTCCTGGATGACACTGGAGTACACTTCATATTGTATACTGCTTATTATTTTTCAATATACTAGAATTGCTCTATCTTTAATGCATCAATCTTTAGTCCATCTATATTTTTTTCCAGTTTATTTGTCTTAATGAAAATGGTAGGTCAAGTGCATATTTTGTTGGTCATCCAGCAAAGCTATAACAGAAATGATGAAGACTAAATGTTTTTTGAAATAAGTATCTTATTCTCACCAAGGCTAAAATAAAAATAGTACTTTTGAAAAATATTATTAAAATTTAAATTACATTTTTTTTTAAATGTCATTTATTCCTGTGATTGCAAAGCTGTTTTTATTTTTTATTATTAATGCATCTGTGCTGTATAAAAAAAAATACCTTAATGACCCCAGATGTTAGAGTATATACTGCAAGAACATTGGCAAAAAGAGAAAAACATATGAAGAATCAAAGTTTAGCACAAGTAGTTTTTCCACAAGTTTGTACTAACATACAGAAAGTGCACAGATTGATTGATTCATTCCCTCAAACACAAGACATTAAACTTTAATAAAACAACAGAATATGTATACTAAAACCCTAATGCTGATAACAATTAAACGAAATGCTTTCGAATGTGGAAGTGTTACATCTAGATCTTTTACAGTTTTTAGTTGTAGCTGAACTTACTGTTAACCTATTAACCGTTTTATTTTACAGTTAAAACACTAATTTCTTTACAGTAAGGAGAATTAACGCTGTTCTGAATATCTTTATCATCCAAAACCAAGCATACTGTAGCTTCTAGTCTCTGGAGATGAGCCACATCTTGGGTCATTAGATGACTCAGTCATGACAAACACAGCAGCTGTTTCCCGGAACAACACCAACTCTAGCGTCTCTTCACTCAACCACCCACAAACATGTAAAGAGATCCATAGATCTGATGAAGAAGATGAAGCATTGCAAGCACATGTTCAGACAACGCTAGTGACAACTGATAAAATTCTCACGTGGGGTTAGCCATCATTAATGAGCTAAAAGATCAGAACCAGACTAATTGCACTCACGCTGATTAGTGTAAAGATCAGAAATAGACTAATTACAAGGGTTATCATTAGGTCATCGGCGCACGTTGTAGGTTCGCTCTGTGGAGGAGGTCAAGGAGCAGAATACACAAAAATGTCAAATTCACAGCATTCTCAAATCAGATTTGATTGATATCATAGGAGATGTACAAGTGCCTTTTTTAATTTCCTGCGTTATGTAATAAAAGTGAGTGTTAATTTTGCTTAGTGAAATGTACCCCTTTATTCTTGTGGGGGGGGAAACAAGTCATTTGATTGAAGCAGGCTAGATAATTTAATCAGCTTTATCAAAATGTGTTTTCCGAGGAATAACGCCTGGTCATGTACTTCCCAGTGCATTTGTGAATTCGGAGGGGTCTTAATTATATTTCATAGCACAAGGTGATGAGGAAGGTAATATTTCATCTTTAACACTACTCTGCTGTTTTTTAACGTGTCTCCAGAGTTTTGCATGCAATGCGTAACTGCATCATCAATTTGAAGTTCACACATGCATATTCATGTCACCTGATGCTCTCTACTTCACTGTATGACTTTTCCAATACTTCTATGTCCTTGCCTTAGCAAGAAGACTTTGTGTATTCAGTTACAAAGACACCACTAATGTAATTATTAAATAAGACAATATGAACATGAGAATAAGAACTGCAGTGTGGCATGGCAAGACTGCTATTGTTTCAAGTAATCACAGCCATGCATGCTATTCAGACCAATGGTTTTATATACAGTAAGTCAAATAAACATGTAAAATATCCAGTTGGTTTATGTATTTAAGCGCACCCACACATTGTTGTTACAGCAACAATGACTTCATTTCATTTTTTAATTATGTAATTCAATTTGCATGTAATTATAGATGTTAATGCATTATGATAATCATTTTATTTCAACCAGAACTGCAGGACACATACAATAGACTACGTATATTTAATAAACTGTTTGTTCATTAACATAATATAAAACAGATTAATATAATATAATACATAAAAGTATGACGTTTTTTTCATTGTTATTTTGACTCGTTTGATCAGCCCGAACTTGAAAGGCAATTTTCTTTCAACACAAAACTGAAATAATAATTGCAAAATAAACATTTCTATTTTGCATACATTTCTACAGTATATGCATTTTTTTATTTCTGTGTATTGTGACAAACTATGTAGAATACTCTCATTTAGAATGTTTGTCCTATGTAATGCCTTCTGTTTGACTTATAGAATAATATACAATATATAAGCCAATTCACACCACACAGACAAGCGCCAACAAACTCCAACTCCAAGCTGTTGGATTTATGTTCACATTGCACCAACAGACACCGACCAACTCTCACTGACTGGTATGAAAATGGATGGTCCTTTATCCACAATACCAATTTTTCTCTTATTAATGTGTCATACTTTACATGAATAAAATTAAAAGGCTGTGAGTGAATCCGTGGTTGCTGTCATTTGAATGAAAACAAACTCCAACCAACGCCTAACAGGGGTAATACACACTGATCCAGACTGGCGTTTGTCTATGCAGTGTGAATTGGTCTTATACTATATTCTTCCTTCAGCTCTTTAAACAATTATCTAAAAATACTGTATATACAAAGATAAATATTTCATATTAAATGACCCTGATAAATTGAAGTTAATTACATTTCTATGGTTTCCACTCATCATAAATGCAGTTATTTCGCCTTGTTATATAAAGATTTGTCACCACAGGTCAATTTTACAGGATTTTACCATTTTCACGCTGATGATGTGATGCATACGCATGAATATTATTAGCACAACGCTGTCACGCTGAGAAAGAATACATGCAAAAGAGAGAAATTTGTGTCAGCAACCGCATGAGTCAGCCTGATGCAAGCGCTTTGCACAGAAACACAGCATGGCGTGTGCATGTGTGTCTGTCGAGTGAATTCCCTTATCGAGTATGTGCCATGTCTCCTGTGCCGTCTCCCTCCAGACGATGTAACATCTTGATTGAAAGTTGTCTGATACTGTCCACCTGTTTCTGTCCTTGTCATTAGGGGCGCCATGATTGCTGACTACATTCACTGGCTGTCAGGAGGCAACAACCGGCACATAAGCAAGCTCATCAAACTGTATTGGCAGGTGAGGACAGATGGGCTGCCGGGTGCCCACTGCAGCCCAGCGCCCAATCAAAAGCTCAATGAATGATTATTGCTTAAAAGAGTGCCGACCGAGGTAGATCAGTGCGTATCAATCACAAAACGCCTGTGTGTAAAACATCAGCGCCTTTGACCTGAAAGAACGCTGTTTAGTTTGCAGCTCAGTGTTGTGTAACTGGCTTCACGCTCATTATTCCTAGTTTATCCTTTCAGGTTAATCTTTGTTAAAAATTCTAAGATGGTGGAAATATTCATACTAATATAAGTGCTCTTAGCCCAGGGTGCCTCTCTCATGTGATTTTTTAATTTGCAGCATATAAAATGAACCTCCTTAAAGTGGGTTGTATCTGCAACCGTCTCATAATTTGCATTTGCTTGAAGTGAGTTGAGTGTAGGGTAACTCTCAGTATACATCAAGCCCACTCCTCTCCATTTATATATTTTTCTATCCATTTTCATCCCACATGGACTGCAGTTCAGCTCGTGTGTTTATTTTGATGGCCCACAGTAAAGGTGAGCTTTTTCATCTTCTCCAACCTGCCCTGAGTTGTATTTTTTTTCGACACGGATAGGTTTTTGTATACAATAGAAATGCATTCACCATTACTTCCTAAGAAATATGTTTTTTGACCAAGAGAAGAGCATCTTTTTGTGTATATTTTTGTTCTCTGGAGAAGAATAAAAAGTAATGATACACAGTGTGTTCTCTATGTAGAAAAGGCCAACATCCTGCAGATGTTAGTGCTGTAAATTCTAAAGAAAACACTAAACAAGATGTACCTTAAGTGAACGGCATTTTATCTAAGCTTTAGTCAGTTATTTGTCATGGTCAAAATGGCACAGAACTCAAATAGATCACCATGGGTTTGAGACTTGTGTTATTTATTGTTTACCTTTATTAAAAAAAATCTCAGTATTGTTAGTATTTATATTATATTAGCCTCAAACTGCCTACAACTGCCTATCTGTTTTGATCGTCTGATACAAATATGCAGAAATCTGAATCTTTCTTCTATGTTGCTAAATGCTAGGTGCTTGTTTAATTGATGATGGCCACTTCATGTCTTGGTCAGAATTTATATATTTTCTTTTTTTTGGTAAAAAAAAAAAATAGAATGTTGCCTTGTCAATGCTGACAACTAACTGAAGTGATAAAAACTTTTAAAACGGTAATAAAATTGGCAAAAGCTCAAATCATTAAAACTTATTAAAACATATTTTGTGTGTGTGTGTATAGATCTTGTCAATTTTTATTCTTATGTTCTTATTATAATAATACTTTATTATAGTGGTATTATACTGTGACAGGAGGTGGCTGATTACCTCAAACAGTCACACACCAAAGGCTTGAATAAGAAATAAATCTGAATAAGTTCTGACACACTCCTGATTTAATCACTTCTATGTTTTAAAAGTATAATTATATTTTACTTTGAAATGATCAAAAGCACATGTCAATCTAACAAAAGTGCCAGAGAAAAATCTAAAAGCTAAATTACAATCAGGAAATATAATAATAAAATCACATTGTGCATTTCAGAAACTCTTGAGTATTTATGATCTGATTATTTGTAAATGTAATAAGGGTATTAAAAAACAAATCCCTTACTCTATTTCCCGTCCAAACCGGGGCTCCTAGAGGCAGCGCTCACTATAGAGAAGAATTTCTCAGTCATGTTCACTCCCTGGTCTGAAAAACCATCCTCAAACATCATAGATAATAGAGAAGACCTTCCGGAAGCTTCATCCCGCCTTCACAGACTACATCTTTACTGGTATGAGGTAATTCAGCGTCTGCTTATTTAATAGTGAGGAAAAAAAGAAAGACCTCCCTCAATGAAGCATTTAAGTAGGAAGCTTTCAGGTTCACAGACATTGGATTGTGTTTGACTAATAGGTACAGCTTTGTCTAAAGCAGGTGTTGCCCTAGCAACAGGTCGTGAATTAGTGCAAAGATGTAAGGTAGCTCTCTTTGTTGTTCAAACACTGAGGCCTGGGCCGCTCACACGGGCAGGTCAAGAGCACACCTTCATGTTTCAATTAGCCTTCTCTGGTTTTACACACCCTCATTATGCACAAATATATAATCCAGCACTCGGTTTGTATACATTATCGAAATCCTAACCTTAGACCCGAATTACTTCAAATTATACACTTTCCTGCAATTTGCCCTACCGTTTACATAGTAGTACTCAATGCATGATTATACCTCTGGGTGATTGTATGTGTTTTTGGTGAGTTGAGTGGTTAATTTTATAATGTAGCCTCAGAGAGCGTCAGCTGAGGTCACTGTATTTGTAAGGCATGTAAAGCACATGTGTGTTTGAGTTTTTGCTAGAGAGAGAAGGGAACTGCTCAGATATGACAGAATTAGTGTTTTTGTTTTCAAACTAATTACAAAGTTTGTTACGGAATATATTTAAATGAAAAGGAAAGGAAAGGACGTGACATGTGGCCAGGTATGGTTTCCCATACAAGGAATTTGTGCTCTGCATTTAACCCATCCAAGTGCACACACACAGCAGTGCAGGGGCGGACTGGGACAAAAATTCACCCCTGGCACTGTAGCCACACCAGCCCACATTACCACACAGCCCCACCCACAAACACGCACATTCACTACTTATATTG
>JAUCMS010000012.1:11069942-11088743 GCA_032357445.1 Enteromius radiatus | reverse complement strand
TTCTACTTATTATTGTCTTATTATTGCTTTTATGATTTTTTTTAATGACATTTTATGTAAAGCACCTTGAATTGCCTATGTGTATGAAATGTGCTATATAAATAAACTTGCCTTGCCTTGCCTTGCCTTGTTTGAGAACTGCTTGCAGGTCCTTTTAGTGCCACTAGTAGTCCTTTATGTCTACATTTAAATGCAGTACAGTATAAATGAAGTGTTTGATGTGTCTACTGTAGGTGGGATTTTCCCAAGGATCTGGACTCATACAGCAACTGCAGTATGCTAGTGTCCTAGGACAGCTGAATTAGGTTCAGAGAAGAGAACATACACATGTACTGCAGTACACACTAGCTGAGCTGGCGGTCGCACCCTACCTGCAGGACATCAGTCCTTCTGACACAAAGCTGGTGAGGCATTCACTGTTTTTCTTCTCCCCTCACTCTATTAAATGTTTCTCTTCCATGGAACACAAAGAGAGAGAGGAAACACGTACATTATTCTATTTTCATGCAATGAAAGTAAATAGGAACCAGGTGCTGTGAAGCTCCATCAACGAAAAACAAGCATTATAAAGCATCATAAAAGTGCTCCATGCCCTTGTAAAAAAAAAGAAGTGCACTTAGATGTATTCAATATGCACTTGTAGCATACTTCACATCTTCAATTTTTCTAAAGTAAATAAAGCAACATAGGCGTTCTGCTATTAATAACTCCTTTTGTTTTCCATGGAAGAAAAAGTGATAAGAGTTTTTTGTTTGCTTATTCTCATGGCAGAAATTCCTGTTGCAAATTTCTGGATGCAGATTTCCACAGTTCTCTTGTGCGTTTTAATGTCATTTGATGAAAGGAAAAAGTTACTTGGAGACAAAACTATTCTCCTCATCTCCAACTTCAAACGAATGTTCCTCCAAAAGGCATTTAAAATATGCAGATAAAGCACTGCACAGGGCCGAGCTTCCTCTCAGAGTACAGGTGGAGGAAGCAGGCAGCTGGAATGAGACGGGGTGGTGATCCCTGGAGTGTGCATGCGCTGAAAAATACAAGAATGAAAACAAAATCAAAGGATTATAAACATTCTCCATCGGATTCCGATCAGTCTGAAGTGGGAATTTAGTCTAAACGCAGATTTACATAGAGATCATTCCTTTATTTCCTTTTATCGCTGTTTAAGTGTTCCCCTCGCTGTGAACAGGCTGAGCTACTTATGTAGATCTGTTGATAGCTCTGGGCCATCCTCAGCGCACTTAACACTGATCTGAGAGCAGTTGTGGATGGCCTCACTGGGCTCTGACCCAAGTTAGCCACTGGTGGTTGACTGTAACTACACAATCTGGCCATAAAGGCTTATCTTTCTTCATTGACACACTCTAAGAAAAGTCTGTAAAATATGCCGATATGTACTGTTAATATAAAGAGATTTTTTTGTATTGGTAGTTTACCTGTTAGAATTATGCTTTGTACTTTGGGGTTAAAGTAAATGCCCTGCAACATAATGAATAATGTTCTGGAAGAAAACTATTAGCTTTTTTCTACAGAATTTTTTTTTTTCTTACAGTGTAGTCATTCAAGAGTAAAATAAATAATTACATTTGTTTTATTAATCTTTATTTGATTAATTCCAACAGTTTTTGCCATTTTGGGCTGCACACATGAGCAGGTTGTTTTAGGGGTTTTTTTCTTTTAATGAATCCAAAATAGTCTGATTTCCTCTTTTCGTAGTCTCGTAGATTTTTTAGTGTAACAAAGATGATAGAATAGCCTTAAAGGGGCTTTGAATATAGTCTAATTTACAACTTACTTTTAGTCAATGCAAAAAAAAAAAAAACATACAATGAGACCAATGTTTTATGTTAAAGGGTTAGTTCATTTAAAAACAAAAAAAAATGTCATTAATTACTCATACTCAAAATAACTATTTACTCTTCTCCCGTGACTTACGTCTTCTGCCATTTCAAGCTTTAACATATTTGACGTAATCAGCCTTGTTTATATCCGGGTGAAAGCACATGCATGAGTGTAATCTGCGCTTGTTTAAGTGTACGCTTACACAGTAATATTCTCTAAAATGGAGGAAAACCTCCATTTTAGAGGAAAATCATAGGAGAAGAATGGTTGAGTATATGATGTTTTTTTTGTTTTCTTTGCACACAAAAAAAGTATTCTTGAAACTGAGTCACATGGATTGTTTAACAATGTTTTTACTCTGATATCATCAAAAATATCTTAATTTGTGTTCTGGAGATTAACAAACGTCTCATGAGTTTCTTTAACAAGGAGACACAGTAAATCCAGTTCACAGAAGGGTTTAGGGGAGCAGTGTGCGGCCCGCACACTCAGAATGGCAACTGCCATGATGGGATGCGCCGAAGACAGGGAAACAGTCTCTAAGACGACCTGTGCGGAAACCCTGGTCACACCGGCTGCCTTTACTGACATCAACGAGGGGTCCGTTAAGCTGGACATTAACTGCACATGCCTTGGAGCGCAGTACTCATGACGCCAGGGCACACAGGTGTGACGTCCATGGTGGCTGAAGACTGGTGCAGTGGCCCAGGATCGGCAGCCATTTTATCCAGAAACTCAGATTCGGCGGCCATCTAGCATGAAGGCTCGGAATCGGCGGCCATCTTGTGCGATGACTCTGGATCGGCGGGCATCTTGTGCGATGACTCGGGATTGGCAGGCATCTTGTGCGACGACTCAGGGGCCCATTGCGGCGATCGTGAACCGCCTCCCCTACAGTGAAAGCAGACCCACAGTCCAAAAGCACAGAGTCTATTAACTAGGCAAGAGTCCATGCCGGGTCTTCCTCGGACAATCCGTCGAGGATTTCCGGATCGAGCCCCATTAAATACAGTCCTTGATCTGTTCCACTTCTGCCTAAACAAAGTGGCTGTATGCTATGAACTCCCCAACGTAATCCTCTATGTCGCGACCCTGCTGGAAAATTGAGCAGAGCCTGCGACAGCGAATCCCAGCCATGAACAGAATGCCCGTGGAAGTATTCTGGGTCCTCTTTGGCTGATCAATCTGTAACAAGGAGACAGGGAGGCGTGCGGATCCATATGCAGAATACTCACACACGGGGTAGAATCAGGCAGGTTCGATAACAGCAAACAGGGGTATCGGAGACAAAGGCAATAGAATAATCCAAGAACGTAGCAGGGGGTCGAGCGCACGGTAAACAGTATCCAGAGGGGCAGAGGCAAGAGCGAAGATCGGAGGCAGGCAGAGTCAGCAACAGTAAATCCAGAAACAGAACAGGAACAAAGAAACACGGAACGCTTACAAATGGGAATATCCACAACATTGATCAGCGACATAACTAGCAACAAACAACCGTAAATACAGTTCATGACGAGGTAATGAGGGGGATGAACCAATCTGTAGACATGGCAACAAACAAGCGGGGTGGAGACATTACAGGGTTGGTATGGGAACAACGGCAGACACTTCAAAATATAAGTCCTGAACATAGAACAGAGAGACATACAAACAATGAACATAGTCCGGGCTGGAGTGCCCTCTGGAGGCAACTCCAGTGCAGCTCGTGACAGTTTGGAACAACTCGAGGGTGAGTAGTTAAATTAATTAAAAATGACAGAATTTTCATTTTTGGGTGAACTAACCCTTTAATGATTCTTTTTAGTGAATCAAAAATATACAAAACAACTTTTCACGGCACGACACTTCATTCTATTCCCGACGTATAGACACAAGTTCCAAATGATTTCCAACAGTCACTTTTTTGCGTCTAGTGTAGAAAGACTTTAGCTGTTGCATTCGGTGATGACACGGTGTTAAGTCTGATTAAAAAAAGTTTAACATGATGCTTTTTTTGGAGTTAATAGGTATAAAAGATCTGTTTTTGTGGCGCTCTGAGAAAATCACTATAAAGTACAAGCAATAGATCTCCTTTGTCTTACTATGAGAGAGTGTTGATGCAATCAAGTAACATCACACCGCAAGAGCAGAATCGGGCCAGCTTGTTTTAATAAAGGCCTGAATTATGCACGGCAATAAAACAGCTTTGCTGTGAATATTTATGAGGCTGCAAGAGAAACTAGCACCGGCAAAGAAGACAACTGCTATTGTGCGCGCAGATACAGAAGTGACGGAAGAGAAGAGAGAAATGAGCGAGAAAAAAGAAAGAATAGAAGAAGGAGGTGGCATAAATCTCATTCTGGCATACAGTGCTGAAGCACCATAATTGCCTCTTTACTAGATTAGCGCTCCACACTGGTGAGATTAGCCCAGATCAATAGAGCGTGATGTATGCGAGATTGCGACCAAATCTGCCATGAATGGAGAGCCACGGGGTGTTCAATTAGCGTGATGTTTGTATAGGCGCGATACAACACCTTCCAGAATCATACTGACAAATTACAAAGACCTAAATGAGTACTTAAATAGAAATCTTCAATACAGAAGCACACATCTCTGTTCATTGACAGAAAGCTCTATAAATAAGCTGGAAGTATATGCTGTAGCTTTAAAAGTGTTTTTGTCATCTCTGTGAATACGGATTCAGGGCTACATGCTGCTTCTGGAAATAGTATGTACTTACATTCATGAATAAGAGTGAAGAGAGAAATTATGTGAAAAAAGCGTAGTGTCTGCACTCTCTATAGAGCACACAAAGACACTCTACTTGAACATCACTTAGCAAAAGCAGGTGACTGACCAAATCCATCTAATTTAAATCATATGTGCCCAGATCCTATTAATCTTAGATATTTTTGAAAAAAAGTTGTACATAACTTTCTGAAAAAAGTATTATGACACTGTAGCTGTTTAGTTTTTTTTTTTTTTTTTTTGCATTAGTGATGGTTAACAGCACTGGTCCTCAACTCTAGACCTCAAGTTCAGTTTAGCTTCAACCTAATCAAGTTTAAAGCAGGTTTGATCCTCTGCAGGAAAGTAAATTTCGAGGCCCAAAATTGAGCCTCCCCCAGACATCAAAAACTATTTCTTCTCAGTATTCTTTTTTGCCTCTTTTGGCTAAGAGTTTTTTTTTTTTTTTTTCTAGAAACCTGAAACTGTATTATGAAAAATGTATTTGATCCAAAGCAACTTACAAATGAGGATCAAAAGCATAAATGTGACCCTGGAGCACAAAACCAGTCAGCATAAGTATATCTCTAGCAATAACCAATACATGGTAAAGATCAAAATGATTGATTTTTCTTTCATGCCAAAAGTAAAGATCACGTTCCATGAAGATATATTGTAAATTTCCTACTGTAAATATATCAAAACCTAATTTGGATTAATAAAAATGCATTGCTAAAAACTTATTTTGGACAAACTTAAAGGGATTTTTCTGGATTTTTTGCACCCTCCATATTTTCAAATAGCTGTATCACAACCAAATACTGTCCTATAATAGTCAGTTCATCCTTTATAAAGCATTGTTCCAACATTAATAGTCATTAGTAAACAGTTTATAAATATAGCCTTGTTCTTGATTTATAAGCATGTCAAAATGTACAAAGTAGATGTAAAGGCTCAGTTATCTTCCTAACCGAAAAAATAAACAAACATAACACAGAGGGATACAGAACTATTAATTTCAAGTTCCAAAAAATATTAAATTGTACAACTGTACACTTCATTTTTTTTTTTATGAAACTGAAGGTTTGTTTTTCATTTATCAAGTGTACAGTTGTACGATTAAATTTTTTACATTTTGAAAAATAAATATTTCTGTGTTCTGTATCCCTCTGTGTTGTGTGTTTAACTCTTCTGTTTGGAGGATAAATTAGCTTTTGCTACTACATCTGCTTCATAAATGCATTACAAGGTATAAATAGTCCTCAATTTAGATGAGCTCACAAAAACTGACGTCTGGCAACTACCTAATGCTTTATAACGACCAGACTTAATCATGAATTACAGCAGGAACATGTGTTAACAAAGCATTTTACACACTGAACAACTGTTATCATGTGTCTAAATAATAAGATTTATTAAATCTAAATTTATTAATCATTTACTTAGACTTTCTTATTAAACACTGACAACTCCTTAATAACTGGTTTGTAAATAACGTAATGATTTACAAATTATAAATTGATCATTAATAAAGCATGAAAATACAATTATTAAACATTATACATATGTTCAAGAGCAAGGCATTTATAGACGCAATTGTAAGATGTTTACTAATGCATAATAATGTTGGAACAATGGTTTATAAAGGATGAATTGAGTATTTACTAATGCTTAACTAATGATTCATATTGTGTAGTTATTATAAAGTGTCACCAAGCTTATTTATTCAGATATTATTATATTATATATAGCATAATTTGGATATATTATTACAATATTATAAATTCAGATTATGAAAAAATCTCAATTTTAAAAAAAAGTACCCTTATGACTAGTTTTGTGATCCAGAGTCACATATGAACATTTCTTCTCTATGATGTCATTCAGTTAAAATATCCTTTTTACAAGTTTGACTTTGATATGTTGTACAATTGAATATATATATATATATATATATATTAGTATTATAAATAACGTATCTTCATAATATTGTTAAACTTCTCTTTTTTAAATTTAAGATTTATTTTTTAAATAATTTAGCAATAATCATGTTAATTATAATTTAAATAACCAATTTTTTTAGTGGGTCTCAACATTCTTAATCATATATAAATTTTGTTTTGAGTTTGCTTTTATACATTTCTTCCTACAAGTTATAATAGACTGACTCTGATATTTATCATATTAGAAATATATTTGTATTATTATCTGTCTGAAATAATCATCCAATAACAAGGTTTTCATGAGATCATTAAAATCTCAAGATCTTATTTTTCTTACTTTCCTCTAAAGATCTCAAATATTTCAATTAATTTAATATGAATTCATGAATGATAAATCAATGCCATGTCTATTTCTCTGTTTTGTAGTGTTTCTTTCGCTCTTTAGCTTCTCTCTCAGCTGAATGGCTCTCAGCGTGCAGCGTCTACATCTGCTGTGCCCTGTGATGGACGAGTGTTGTTCCTCCATTTGTCCACATTGTTTCAGTTTTTAACCACCAGCCTTGTAAAAACCCAAGACCACCCCTCCCTCTTTCCACCACCCAAAGGGGAACAAGACGGAAGTCCTCATTATATGAGGGATGACTTATAAAAATCAGCTGCCGACAAATGATTTTTTAATTAGCTTTTAAGGTGCAGTGTTTAGAAAAGTTATGGCGTTTGTGTGAACTGAGCTGTGATAATCTTTATCTCCTCCTGGCAGCTGCTGGCTCTAATGGCAGACACCATGGACACCCTTGAAGGCAAGCGGCCTGATCAGGAACGTGTGTGGAATGCAATGCAAAAGGTAAATAGACAGCGAAAGGGAAAAGGACAATGACGGTGTGTAGATGCCACTCAGTGCCCACACACACCATTGTTCCAAACACACACTCAGAATTCAAAAAAGACATCTGATACACTAAATCACAAGGGTAAAATTCATTTTCCGAGGTGGTCTTCAGGGGACTGTGGAGACGTCTTGGCAGAACTGTCATTTTTATTATGGCGAACTTCAAAATGAAGCTTTTGGTGTGGGCAGTTCTGTAAAACTTGTCTATAAATGAATTTCCCCTGTTAATTAGCCTTGCTTGGGTTTTCAAATTGCAACTGAGAGAAGGAAATCGAGCCAGGACCCTGGCAAGAGCAGAATTAAGCCCCAGAATCATGATTCATATTTTATGAAACACACAGAGTCTTTGAAATCTTGTTCTGAAGCACCATGGAAACTATTGGCAGTGTTTGCTAGCCTGTTTACCGCTTGTGCCTCTATGAATTAAATCTACCTCCCGCTCTTGTGGAAGCCTGTCCAGAATGGAGACTTTCAAAGAGAAGCCCAAGGCTACAGAGTATATACAGTGGGGCAAAGAAGTATTTAGTCAGCCACCAATTGTGCAAGTACTCCCATTTAAAAAGAGGAGAGAGGCCTGTAATTTTCATCATAGGTATACCTCAACTATGAGAGACAAAATAAGAATCCAAAAAAATCACATTGTAAGATTTTTAATGAATTAAATGAAAAATTCTTCTTTAAAATAAGTATTTGTAACAAACAAGCAAGATTTCTGGCTCTCACAGACCTGTAACAACTTCTTTAAGAAGCTCCTCTCTCCTCCGCTCGTTACCTGTATTAATGGCATCTGTTTCAACTTGTTATCAGTATAAAAGACACCTGTCCACAACCTTAAACAGTCACACTCCAAACTCCACTATGGCCAAGACCAAAGAGCTGTAAAAGGACACCAGAATCAAAAGGCTGGGAAGAGTAAACCTGCAATAATAATTTTTAAAAATTAACTGCGGGAACAATTATTAGAAAATGGAAGACATACAAGAGAAACCACTGATAATCTCCCTCGATCTGGGGCTCGAGCCAAGATCTCACCCTGTGGGGTCAAAATGATCACAAGAACTGTGAGAAACAATCCCAGAACCACACAGGGAGACCTAGTGAATGACCTGCAGAGAGCTGGAGTCAAAGTAACGAAGGCCACCATCAGTTACACACTGCATCGCCAGGGACTCAAATCCTGCAGTGCCAGAAGTGTCCCCCTGCTTATACCAGTACATGTCCAGGCCCATCTGAAGTTTGGCTAGAGAGCATTTGGATGATCCAGAAGAGGATTGGGAGAATGTCATATGGTCAGATGAAAACAAAATAGAACTTTTTGGTAAAAACTAAACTCCAAAATAAACTGTTTGGAGAAGACAGAATGCTCAGTTGCATCCAAAGAACACCATACCTACTGTAAAGCATGGGGGTGGAAACATCATGTTTTAGGGGTGTTTTTCTGAAAAGGGACCAGGACGACTGATCCGTGTAAACGAAAGAATGAATGGGGCCATGTATCATGAGATTTTGACTGAAAACCTCCTTCCATCACCTTTCATAAAAGATATATGATTGTTGCCGTGGATTTCAGCTTATGCACACTCTACGATCAAGCCCTTCAGCCCAGTTTCACAGCAAGCCTTATAAAGCACTGTTGGTTCCGGTATTTCTGCCCAAGAGACTGTTTCCCGTTCTATCAGTTCCTGTTATCAGTTAGCTGTCTACCACTCCGGTGGTTCCCGAGTCATCCACAGGGGGCGCAATTCCTATCACTCAGCGCTAGGGGCTGAGTGAGGCTCAGTCAGGTATCAAAGGACAGCTAGGGGAGCTGTCTACCATCCCAGCAGTGCCTGCTCCTCTTGCAGACGGCGTCGGTTCTGCACCACGACCCGAGAGGTCATGTGCAGCCCAGTCTGTTCCAGTTACACAGCCTGATGACCTGTCGAAGGCCCTCATGATTCCTGTCGCACGGTACGAGGGACCGTGCTCAACCCAGCCAGTCTCAGTTACGCAGCCTGAGAAGCTGCAGAAGGCCCTCACGGTGTCTAACCAGTCAGTAACGGGGCTCACTCCCGTAGCACGGTACGAGGGACCGTGTCTGTCATTTCCAGTTCCTGTTGTCCAGCCTATCGAACTGCTGAAGGCCCTCACAAACTCCAACCAACCATTCGCGGGTTTCAGTTCTGAAACACGGTACCAGGGGCCGTGTATTGTCCCGTTGGTCAGCGTTTTGGGATTCGAGTGGCTGGATCCGCCTGACCCGGTCTGTGATCCAGATCCAGTGTGACCAGATCCGCCAGACCCGGTTTATGATTCAACTCCTTATTGGCCGGATCCACAGAACCCAATCTGTGACCCAGATTCAGTGTGGCCGGATCCACCAGACCCAGTTGGTGATCTGGGCCCACTAACACCAGATTCGCTCAAGCCTGAAGAGGCATGTCTGTCAGTCGAGCTCCTAGAGGTCTATGAAGCACCATGGTCATGACCATGGTGACACAGAGGATCCTCTGGAGTCAGCTCAGTCGAGCCCAGACCCTGAATCACGGTTCCAGGAGCCGTGTGACACCCTGTCGGTACTGGTCTCACAGCCCAGAGAGCTATCAGAAATCCTTGCGTAACCCAGTCCGCATTTGTCGGGGGACAAATGAAAGGAACCATCCGAGATGTTGGTCTCAATCTCTGAGGTTCTGCCGGTGGCTGCACACCCTCTGGGGAGGTCAGTGGACTCTCTAGAGGTTCCACTGGTGGCTGCACAACCCTCAGACCCAGTTCTCCAGGCCTCAAGGCTTTTGCACTGTCCGGTCCCGTCTACGGAAGGTCTATCAGTGGCTGCACGACTCCTGGGGATGTTGACTTCTGTCATAAATTCCCCGGGGGCTCCACTGATGGCTGCACAGCCTCCGAGTCGGTCCGGTCAGCCCATTAATGTCTCCCTGCTCTTCTGTGTAGTCCAGCCCTATGCTCCGCCCTGGGGGGCTTCTCTGCTGTCCATGCCATCCTGGTGGTTACCTCCGCTGTCTGGTCCGCCCCGCTGGGCATCCCCGCCGTCTGCTCCACCCTGGGGGGCATCTCCTCTGCTGTCTATGCCGTCCTGGTGGTCACCTTCACTGTCTGGTCCACCTAGATGGACGTCTCCGCTGTCTGGTCGGCCCAGGTGGGCATGTCCGCCATCTGCGCCGCCCTGGAAGGCATCTGCCCCTCTTGATCTGCCTGAGTGGGCTTCTCCGCCGTCTGCCCTGCCCTGGAGGTCGTTCCTGCCGGCTCCTAAGCCTGGGGCGTCTAGAAGCCGGGGGGCTATGTTATGATCAGTTGGATGAGTCAGCCCAGCTCTCTGGCTGACACTACAGCATCAGGCTCTATATGCGTGTTTTTCTCTGTTTTCATGCCTGGACTCATTCACATGAACTCATGTCTGTTGTCATCCTGGGTCATTCATGTCTCCGCTCATTCTATGTGTTGTTACGAGTGTTCATTCATGTCTCTGCCCCGCTCATCTGTCACCATAGCAACTCATTGTCTAGCTCCACCCACTGACCCCATTTCAGCTGTATATAACCCCGAAGTCTTTGTCTGTATTCTCACGGTCCATTGCACTGTCTACCTGTCCTGCATTCTTGTTCGTGTTCATTCGTGTCCTGGTTTCCCTGTCTGGATTTATTGTTACTGACCCCTGCTCTCGTTTGGATTTTGGCTTTTGCTTCCCCCTTTTGACTCTGTTCGCCGCTCGTTCTGACCCACGCCTGGACTCCATTCTCTCATTTTGCCTCTGCTATTTATGTTCGCTGGTGATGACCCAGCCTGTCTGTGTTTGCCCTGCTGTCAATAAACACTCTGCATTTGAATTTGCACACCTCATCGTCTCTCAGCCTTGTGACAATTAGCGTTCACACCAGCGAACAATACCATCTTTTTATTTATGCCGCTTTAAATTCTCAAGCTCGTTATACCAGGATGGATTCTGATTGGCTATCAATGTTTATAGCATTCAGCAGCTGGAAAAAAACATTCTGAAAGTGATTCCAATGATATTGTTTTTCTGTGCCTTTATCGTTATAGTTGTGGTGTGGACCCTGCTATTCATTAACATTGAGAACATTTTTTAGAACTATATAGTCTTCTTTATCGTTATTGTGCATAGACTCAATCTGTATTTAGAGTCTCTTTTGACCTTCTCTTTGTTGATCTTGGTCTTTTCTCTTTATGAATTCAGAAGCTCACCTAACCTGAACTTTTCTACACAACAATGCAAAATCAAGAAGTGACAGATTTAAGAACGTTGTGGTGCCAGCTTTGATCACAAGGTTGCTTTTGAGGGTTCAAAGCAGTGGAAAATGGTGCACATTTTGAATGTCTCCCTAATCAAACACACCCCATTCAGGTCACCACCTCATTAGCAGAGACTCCATGACCCTAAGGTGTCTTAAAGGACACATTCCAATTGTGCAATGTTGAGGCACTCCAGAAACAGGGTTGTTTCAGAGGTTATTAACCGTGTTTCATTTTAGTAGTAGTGGAAGATGTTGTTTTCAGGCCAGTGAGGTTATGGGTCAGACTCCAGGGCTCGGTTCAGTTGGGGATTGTTGGGTCTAGAAAGGGAATGTGTTGTCTGGACCATGGCGGTGATGAATTATGCTGAGGAAGGAATGATGACACTCACACAGTCAAAGACAGTGCATCAGCGGGTCACTTGCTTTCAGCCACAGCAGCGCCTGTCGCCGGGGGTTACTGATGGACCATTATTAATCACTCCATCAGCTGCCCGCACCTCAGAGCCGCTCTGATTACATCACATGCTCATGCTCAAACACACACTCTTCTTTAAAGCTCACACTCTCTTCCTGTGGATGTGACCTTTCACTCCAGATCTGTCTCATGCATCATCCAGCCAGCATTAGGGACAAACGAAGTGAGGGAAGATGAGATGAGGCCCATCCTGCAACCGATGATGTTTAAATACTAAAACCAGGGGAAAGACATTTCTGGCACAGCCGTAGAGTTCATCACCGTGTAATTGCTCAAGGGCACAACCTTTGGAAAGACAGCTGGTTTGGAAGAAGGCTGCAATTGGATGTTTTCTTTGCAAGATGAAAAATAGTGCTTTGTAAAAGCAACAAGCCATATTTCCACACACTTAAAGTCATCACACCATCATTCACGGCTCAAATAATTACTGCAGCAGCCAGAAATCAGGATTTTAGTGCTGAGCACTTAATACAAAGATTCATTATAATCTGTTATAATGAAATAGTGTGTTAATGGATATCACAATTTCAATAACCACTACACAAACACTCATAGACTTGAATAAATAATCTTTCCATTTATATATGGTTTGTTAGGATAGGACAAGATTTGGCCGAGATACAACTATTTGAAAATCTGTAATAGGAGGGTGCAAAAAAACTCACCTTTAAATCTGTGCAAATTAAGCTCTTAGCAATACATATTACTAATCAAAAATTACATTTTTAAATCAATTTAAAGGTAGAAAATGTACAAAATATCTTCATGGAACATGATCTTTACTCAAGATATCTTAAAGCAAGTACAGACTGCTGTGAGAAATGCTGCTGCAGGATGAAAATACATAAATCCATTGGTAGATCTAGACAGGTGGAGCTGGGGGAGATGGAGGATACATAAATCAGCATAAATCTGTGCCATGAAGTAGGAGATGTGATTCTGTGATTGCTAGTCAACTGCATGTTGGAACACACCAGTCTGCACCATCTAGATCAGGGGTGGCGAACTCTGGTCCTGGAGAGCGGCAGGCCTGCAGAGTTCAGCTCCAACCTTAATTAAAACTCACCTGTCTGTAGCTTCCAAGTAACCATTCAGACCTTAATTAACTTGTTCAGGTGTGTTTGATTAGGGTTGAAGCAAAACTCAGGACTGACGTTCACCACCCCGATCTATAGTTTCATGACTGAAATGATTGGGTGAAATGAGAAATGTATTTATTACAAATAACTGATTTTTTATGGCTATTTATTTTATTTACAAAAAAACTATATATATATTGCACATATTTTATACATTATCCCAACCCCATTTAAACATGTTTTCTCTTGCTTTATGGAACAAATGAGAATTTCAGACAGGAACCAGAAGCATCATTGGAAGGCCCAGGGCATTTTATCTTCTGTTCTGTGGAGCACGAGGTCTTCTGCTTCATTCTCTCAATTCAGCAGTATGTCTAATCTTAAACAAAACATTGTGGACCATCTTTTTGAAATGAAGTCACTGGATTAATCTTTACCCAAGGGTTTCTGGGAACACCAGGCCAAAAGATTAACAGTAGCCAAAGCATGCCAACAAGCATACGAGCCCAAGGGAGAATTCTGTTATCAAATACCAAATACATACTGATCTGTACGCACACATACTGTACATACAGTCTGGACATACTGTAGATTCCTTCTGCTAATCTCAAAATGTGACCCATCTGCCTCCAGAAGATAAAAATATGTAAATTGTAAAAATGTATATTTGAAAATAACTTAACTGATACTGTAGCAGACAGCAATATTAATACTAAATATATGTGAAAATGTGTGATGAAAAATGAAAAAATATACATGCTTTACATAAAGGCATAAAAAGCCTCGCCAAAAATAGGCAGACATTAAATTGTATATACATCTCAAGTGCTTCCCAGTCCTTCATTCCCTTCATATTACTGAGTAGTTAATTTATGAAGCCCGGGAGCACGTCCTTCTCAGAAACCCACCAGCAGATTTCATTTCCAACTCCAATTTGTTCTACATGAATCAAAGGGGCATTAACGGACACATCGTGATGAGTTCTGGAGTTCACATATTATGGCCGTACATGTATTGATTTGGCTCTTTGTTTGTTTTTTTCTGGAGAGTCATTAGATGCTGCGTTTAGGCTGTTTTTCCACCACAGTAGTATAAGTGCACTCATCCCTGCCCCAACAAATGGGCATCTTCACATTTATGAGTATAAGCTACATGCTCTCAGCTTGTTTCGTTCTTTGCCAACCACAATCCCATCTATCCCATCTCCCAACGGGAGGAGGCAGAGCAGATATGAGTAATCGTTTCTACATTAAGTCTGAGCTTTGGTGCTTGTCGATTCACTCTAAGGCCCTGTTTACACCTGATATTAACATGCCTTTTCGTCGATCCGATCACAAGTGGACAAAGGAGGCACATGACCACTCACGCCTGATGTTAACTGTAAATGCGTCTCTTTTGTGCACTTTGGACCACTTCTGTCATGAATCCTTAAGAGGTGGGTCCAGTGTTGCAGTCTTTTTTTTTACTGCTTTATTGTTTTTCATGGTGGTTGAGGGGACCTCAATAACATGATATTTTAGCCCTGGAATGTGACTTTTATCAGGGGAACCGTATCTATTTCACCCTACCAGAATGCAATTTTTTTTTTTACCAGCAATCCCCCCGAAAAGAAATTGAGCAGGTTTTGCTGTGAAAACCATATTTGTGGATTTTGAAACATTTCTGTGCAACAAGACTTGCACTAATCCACAAATAGATGGACTCTACCCACCTTCTATTTAAGCCAACCAGATACCGGCCATGTGTTGCTGACCAATCGGTGTACGTTCTTGCTCCAACCAATCACGTTTTACCTTACAATCAGTGCGGGACCATCCATAATGGACTCTATGCAGGGCAAGAGAGATTTCCGTGAAATCTCATTGGGCATAAAAGGCTGGTATTTAGGCATAGCGTGAGTGCATTACCAGCCGCAATCATTTGTCAACAAACGATTAATACAAACTGAAATTAAACATTGTATTGGTTTAATATTAACAAATTAAGTATACAATAATAATATAATTATTGAATGAAGTGTTCCAGAAAATGTAAACATCCTTGAGGGTGGTTTGATTGGTTATTGCAGTGTCTTGTTTTGTGAGGCTGCACAAAGATTTTTCACTTCTCCGAAGGATGAAGAAACTGTAAGGATATAACCATCACTTATGATACTAGTCATCACTTCAAGAATGACATCGACATAGGTTCATAGAACATAAGGTTCTACACTAGGTAAAATCTATTCCCTTATATACTTTACTATATTACTACCAAGCTCAATATAGGCCTATTATGATTATTTTTTTTGAGACAATGGATCCCTGGATGGATGGATGGTTTTTCCCTCGCCGCGGCGAATTCAAAGAGCTCCAAGCGTTCTATTTTCGTGTTTGTTTCTGTTGTTTTTGACCTTGATTCTGCTCTGCCTCCACTGTACCTGTCTGACTGTGATTTTGACCCTGCCTGCTGACTATTGAAATAAAGCTCTTGCATATGGATCCAAACGCTCATGCTGCAGTCATTACAGAATACTTCGCCACCCAGGATCCAACAGAGCTCTTCGATTCACCGCGGCGAGGGAAAAACCAGGATCCATTGTCTCAACTCTGCTGCATTTTCCAGGAGGGTAGAGACATTGAAGACTATGTGGAGGAGTTTTTGGACTACAGCCATCTGGTTCCAGGGGATGACGATATGTTAAAGGACTTTTAAGTGGACCAGATCCACGGGACGATCCAGAGTGGTGTCTGGCTGAATTCATTGACTTTGCTCTCTTTCACTGTGGTTCCACGCTCACTGTAGGAGAGGTGAAAGAGGAGATCTCCTATGAGAACAATGGCCAGAGAAACCACCTTCCAACGATCGTGACCCCAGAACCTCAACCACTGCACAAGATGGCTGTCACACCTGAACCATTGCTCGAGATGGCTACCACACCTGAGCCACTGCACGAGATGGCTGCCACCCTTGAGCAGCTGCAAGAGATGGTCACCAGACATCACCCAGAATCGGCAGACAAGATGGCCGCCATGTCTCAGCCCGATGTCGGTTAAGACCGAAGATTCTCCAGAGGCTTCGCTTGGTCCGTTCAACCCTGACCATGGAGGTTTTGCCAGAGGTTGCACGACCCTCTGAGAAGTCGACCTGGGTTGTAGACTCTCAAGAGGTTACACTGGTGGCTGCACGACCTCTAGGTCCGTCAGTTCCAACCATTGAATCCTTATCTTGCCCGGCCCCAGACACAGAGGTTATCGAGCACTCATTTCAGTTGTTGGTACCGGTCTCAGAATCTCGACCAGGAGAGTCATTGTCATGTCTCGTTTTCAAATCATGGTCAAGAGAACCGTTGTTGGTTCCAAGCCCCGAATCATGGCCAGGAAAGCCATTGTCATGTCCCGTTTTCGAGTCACAGGCAAGAGAACCGTTGTTGGGTCCAAGCCCCGAATCATGGCCAGGAAAGCCATTGTCATGTCCCGTTTTCGAGTCATGGTCAGGAGAACCGTTGATGGGTCCAAGCCTCGAGTTACGACTGGGAGAGTTGTTGTCATGTTTCGTTTTCGAGTCACTGTCAGGAGAACCGTTGTCGGGTTCAAGCCCTGAATCACGGCTAGGAGAGCTATTGTCGGGTCCAGTTCCCGACTCACGGCCAGGAGAGCCGTGGTCGGGGCCAGTTTCAGGGACACGGTCAGGAGAACCGTTGTCCAGTCCCGATCCCGAGTTACAGCCAGGAGTGCCGTGGTCCAGTCCAGTTCCCAAGTCACGGCCAGGAGTGCCGCCCCAGAAGTATGTGTCGAAGTCACAACCAGAGTCCGCTCTACAGGAGCCTTCTACTTTACCGAGGTGGCCCACTGCCACCTGCTCCGCCCTGGAGAGAGTCACTGTCTCCAATCCCATCCTGGAGGGAGTCCCTACCAGCTGACCCACTGTCGGTTTCTCCTGGGAGAGTTCCTAGCCCACCTGATCCACCTCGTTCCATCAAGGAACCCCGAAAAGGTACTGTCTGGGCCATAGAGGCCAAAACTAACCTCTCTAAGCTCTTTGTTCCAGTCCGTCCTGCTCTGCCCTGGATGACGTCTCTGTCACCTGTTCTGGTACTCACTTTACTTTATCATCCCTGGGACTTTCATCATGGATTTAATTTCCCATCATACACTGTTCAAACTCAAAGTATTGACCTGGGGTGCATTTCCCGAACAACGATGTAACTTGCTGATTAACCACAATAGTACAATGCATTGTTTTGAAAACGAACTAGCTACACACGACTGTTTCCCCGACTGTTTCAGCGATCTACAAATGCACAGAATGCGATTTACATATATATGCAAAGTTGTGTTTGTAGAATAAAATATTTGTGAGTATGTTTTTTTACATTTGCAAATCTAATTTTACTTTTTGGAACTCTAAGATTTATTTTGTGAACATGCTTGGGGTTTTTTTCAACCGCTTTACATTTATTTGTGGATCATAATATATTTATTTGAAATAACAAAATTTTATCTCCATAATAATATGTCCGAGCTGTTTGTGCACAAATACCTTTAAAAAACAATTTACACCCCATTTACACCTGTACCTAGCATTGTCCACTTGTGGTTAGATCGATGAAAACACTTCCTGGTGTAAACAGGGCCTGAGAGCAAAGAACAATTTGACATCTGAAAAACCCTGCTGAAGTGTAACCTTTGCCCTCCTGAAATGGAAATACATCAGGCAGCCTGATCTCCTTAGCATACAAAGGTATCCCTACATGTTCACATAATATTTTTAGACATTTGCCTGAAATGATCAGAAAATGAAATGCACTGGCTAAAATGCAGGTCAGTAAAAGGCAACTGTTACAATTGGCTAACCTCATTGCTTGTGCTTCAGGGCTGTCCAAAAAACGATTCCTGGAGGGCCGCTGTCCTGCAGAGTTTAGCTCCAACTTGCCTCAACACATCTGCATGGATATTTCTAACATGCCTCCAGTCCTCGGGACCCACTGCTCTGCACATACAGTATTGCATATCTCCCTTATTTAACACAGCTGATTCAGATCATCAGCTCGTTAGGAGAGAGATCCATGAACTGAGCTGAGTGTGCCAGATAAGAGACACATCCAAAATGTGCAAAGAAAATGGGTCCTGAGTTGGAGACCTTGATTAGTTGCAGTTAAATGCAGTCCTTGATGAAAGAAAAGAAAAAGAAAAAAACATTTTATGATACATTTTATTTCTTTTAAATTTTTTTTTTGCCAAATCCCTTATAGTATAAAAACACAGTCAATATACACTGCATAAAGCAGGCATAAAAATAATAGTTTTGCAGAACATGGGATTTAAAGTCTTTGACATTGCTGAAAAAAGTGATTTAACAGAAATGCATATATACAGTTGTATTCAAAATAATAGCAGTGTTTTTAAAACGTGAGTAAAGCTCTGAATTCTTATAATATTTTTTATTTCCATTTATTGGGAACACTGCACATTATATTTTTTCCACAAAACATGAAGAAAAACTATCAATATTTTAATTACTTTACAGAAAATTATATTGGGCTGTCAAAAAAAAAGGCAGTGTCTGCCTTTTTCAATACAAACTCAAATATTTACTTCATAAACTGAAAAAACGTTAAGATTTAGCTTTCCTG
>JAUCMS010000012.1:11035650-11049868 GCA_032357445.1 Enteromius radiatus | reverse complement strand
TCAGTATAATCAAACACAGCTGGACTCAAATGAAGGTGTAGAACCATCTCAAGTATGATCAGAAGAAATGGACAGCATCTGAGTTAAATATAGGAGTGTCACAGCAAAGGGTCTGAATACTTGTGACCAAGTGATATTTTAGTTTTTCTTTTTTAATAAATTGCAAAAACGTCAACAATTCTGTTTTTCTGTCAATATGGGGTGCTGTGTGTACATTAATGAGGGGGAAAAAATTAACTTAAATGATTTTAGAAAATGGCTGCAATATTACAGAGTGAAAAATTTAAGGGGTTCTAATTACTTTCCGTACCACTGTATATATATATATATATATATATATATATAAAAACTTAAACAGAAAATGATTAAAAATATCCAGATACATAAACACAAAACAATAAATGATATATATCATTTAATAGCTCCACAAACCAACTGTGCATAGCTCCAAAGTGCAGTCAATCTGATACTTGACATTCACTTAAATTAAATCAATTTAATCGTTTATTCAAATGCAGTGTGGGTGTAATAACAACAACAATAATAGAGAAAGTCTAGCTAGTAGCTTGACATCATAAGGCTTTCATTAATCTAACACTATAAACAAGACCAGAAATCAAGATTAATGGGTTTCATATAGTGGCAATGCTTTGGGGAACTTGATGGGAGTATTTGCATTATGAAGAAAGAGGGGTGTCTGCCCATCTGTAGTATTTCCAAAAATACATTGAGAAGAGACCAAGTAGAGCTTTACCTCCAAACAGTCGTTGAACAAGAAGAGTGTGACATGTTCTCCCCGATCGCAGGGTTTGTCTCCCAGAGCAATGGTTTCAACCCTGTGAACCAGACTCCGGTGTGACGACAACAAATTGGCCTGTAGACACACACACAAACATACAAATAAATAAGTTTCCACCTCGCAAAACATTTGCAAGCTTTTCAGCAAATTAAAAAATTATAAGTGACTGGTTTGCAGAAGTTTGTTCAACAAAACATGCTGCATTTCCTGTCACTGAGCCTGCAGATTCCTCAGAGTGCTGTTCCTGGATCAGACTCTGCTGTGTCCATGCTGCTTCAGTTCCCATGAGCTACAAAAGCCAAACTGATCCAGGAAAAGCATTCCCATCTGTAGGCGATCATCGGTTTTGGCAGCCCCGTCTCCAGACGCAACTGTTCTGGGGCGAGTCTGACAGGAGACAACATGAGCTGACTCACTCTGATCCATTTAGTATTGAGAGAAAGTTTCAGACAGCACGTCTGCATCTCTCACCGCACAGAGAAGAAGAACTGCAGCCAACAATACAGCATCACACTTTACCGTTTGCTGTTAAAATAGCATTTAATTGAGCTCACTTAGTCAAGGTTTCTAGCAGCTAAACCTGTTAATTTTACATGAGCATTTAAAAACAGGCTGTTCCTGCTACTGTAGCTTTAAAATATCGTCTATCTTCGGTTTCAAAATCGCTGAATACCATGTGTTATGACTGACTATGATCATTTCTGAATGACCTGTTTTATGGCTTACATTTCATGGTTGGTGTGGACAGGCGAAGGAGATTTACTTGGTGAATGTTGGAGTACGCTTGCATCATACTCTCATTTCAAAAGGCAAGAAAAATCTCTTTTGGTCATAATATGGTCACTTCGGTTCTTTTGGTTGGGGCATAGAAATTACGTGAAGTTATTTAAGAGCTGTGACAGAGAATGACGACTTTGAGAATATAACACCTTTTACTGCGATTTGTTGACTCGAAGGCTTGGAAGATTGCAATATTTATATAAAAGGCAAGCAAATGACAGAACTGGGTGAATTATTTCTTTGAACTCGACTGAGATGTGTGTAAATGTAAGACAATTCCAGAAAAGTGAAAACAAATTACTCACAGGGCAGCCGTCCACCTCATAAACAACATCAAAAATCTGCTTCTGTCCCTCGGTTTTCCTTTTATCTTCATTTATGTGGCTGTAAACATTAAAAGAGAGAGAGGGGGAGAGAGAGAGAGAGAGAGAGAAGTAAAGAGATCTTTGTATAAATTTCACATTTTAGCGCTAAAACTGAAAATACATTTTCAGCCTAGTATTTTTGGTTGCATCATTAGTTCATTTTAAGGAAATTTGAATCGCAGAACTTACGTCATCACTTCCTTTAAAGACTCGATGGCCTTTTCCAGGGTCACTTTATCAGGGTTGTCATCGGATGTGTGTTTCTTTATGTCTATAAAAGGACAAAACTCACTGTAATCGTTTTCTTTCATCAGCATACAGAGGTAAAATAAAAGTAGGAATTAAAAATAGGATAATAATATAATAAAAGACAGTAAAATAAAAATAACAGACCTGCTAAATGGTATTTTACCTTATTTTGCATCTTTTTTAAACTATTTAAATCATCTGGATTCAGTCAGATCTACTGAATAGCTCCAAACTCGAGCTAACAGCCATATTTATGTGAATTACCGTTCAACAGGAGGGCAACACTCGGCAGTCTCTGCACAGGACGAATCAAAAGCTCAACGAGAGTCTGACGGCCACACTCGGGTTTAGCCTGATTAATCTGGATAACAAAATGAGAAAGAGGATGTGAATAAACAGCATTGACAAAAAATGCCCATACAAACCCACTCTAATATAGAGCAGAGGTTCAACAGATTTTGCCTTTTTTTTTTTTTTTTTTAATTGTTTGCTCTCAAAAAATATCTGAGAATAGAAAATGGGCACCCTGACGTCAAACATCTATTAATTCAGCTATTTCTTTCCAATTTATCACTTTCTATTTAAACCTGAAGTCTTTATAAACACTAAAAAGAGAAGACAGTACCTTCAAGAACGCATGAAACCTCGGCTTCTGTCTCTCGCATCTGACTATAGTCTCTTTGCTCATCTCAAAGAAGTTGACAAACGGTGGGTAGGCCTTCACCAGATCTCTAGACTGAGAGAGAAATTTAAAAAATAAAGAGAGATCACAAAAGCTGCCATTCAAGCTTTGACGGCGTTGTGAGCTTCACACCGGAGGAGGTCGAGTTCAAAGCGTCATCACACTCACATATTTCAAGATAATGTCTCCTACGCTCCTCTCTTCAGACCAGTTCATCACCAACTCCTCGAGATCCGCCTGTCAAAGCACATTCATCAGCCAACACGTTCAACAGCCTTTACTCAGCATTTTGGAAAGGTTATTGCCTACCTTTATTCTTGTGTGCATTTCATAGATGTCTGGAATACTGCCAAAGATGGTCTTGATCTCTTCCTGGGCTAGAATTGGGCCACCCACCTGCCCTTCTTTCTCCAGGGGGTATTTGAAGAGCTGGGAGTTTGGGGGATGAGAAAAAAAAGAAAAAGAAAAAAAGGACAAAAGGAAATTAGATCAAGCAAGAATGGCCCTCGAGATTCTGACCAGTGGCACAGTACTTGAGAGCAGAGGTCTGCATTCCTGTGGGATCACTAAAGGGCCTGATAAGATTTGTTGCAGCGCAGGACTAAACCTCTGATTTGTAGGAATGAGAGGGTGCCATTAAGCCATGTCAGCCAAAGCAGAGTAGAGTGGAATGGTAGTTTTTATTTTTTTTCAGCTTTTTGACATCTTAAAATAAACCCTTTAACAGGAGTTTAGAAACTACCCCCCAAAAGCTTGGACTGGTAAAATATGTTTAAAAGAATTGTTAAAAACATTGATAAAAAAAAATATATAAACAAGAACGAGTCTGAGCAGCTCAGAATGAACTCCTTTTGTGGATGTGTTCCTCACGCAACTACATGAAGAAACAACAGCTAAAAAAAATAAAAAATAAAAAAATAAAAAAACACAGCATTTTATTATAGTAGTGTTCTCATTATGCTAAATGACAGTCCCAGTCATAGTTATTACTGTTATTCATTGTTTGTCCTGTTGGTGCTATAAAGATAAGGGCTTTGCTGCAGCGTAACTCAACCAAATCTTATATGACAAATAATATACACAATATATATATAAACCATCTGAAATGTTTTGAAATCACTTGTACCCTACCTGATCGAAAAAATTTGAAATAGAAGACTATGTGAAATAGAAGACACCGAGTACCCCTATAGGGACTAATGCTATGATCATAACACCCACAAATATTCGACTGAGATTGGGAGTCGAATCAAGCTCCTCAAATCGTTGACAATTCGAGGACACACCTAATATTTTATTTTATTTTATATATATATATATATATATATAAAATATTAGGTGTGTCCTATATATAAATATAAAAAAACACACATACACACACACATTAATTTAAATTATTACTCTTTAGAAAAGTTAAAAGAAAAATTTAACAGCATTCATACACATCAATAAATGGTAATCAAATCAAAAATCTAAATAAATAAAACTATAATCTAAAAATTATGATATTTAAATGTTTAATCATATTTTTTTCTTTTTTGGTTTAATAAGTCATAGAGAACGTTGAAAAGGGAAAGTATAGTTTTGCAGGAGTGGAATGAAACAGGAAAAAAAAAAAAAAAAAAATCTGTCTCATGCAGACCTCCATCTGACAGATACTCCATAAACTTAATGAAGATCCAGTGGTCCACAATGGAAAGGTCAAGTTATTCAGTATTGCCTGATGATCTGACTCCAGTGTTCAGTGAAATTTGCTGGGCTCTGATTGCAGGCATATGATGTGGCATTTACTATGCAAGCAAACACAGAAGTGTGTGTGTGTGTTCGTATGAGCTCCACATATAAGGGTACAGAGCAAAGCTCAAGTGTCCATGGCATTGGTGTCCAAATCTAATTCATTTTCCCCCCTACTGGTCAAAGGCACTGGTTCAGTTTGATAAGGCCACAGCCAGGTACTGTGGATTGCCTCTTTCCTATGTGTGTGTGTGTGTGTATATAAGGAGGAGAAAGAGAGCACGACAGGCACACACACAGAACACAAACCTGCAGGACCGTAGCCAGGATATCAACATAGTTGCTTTCGGTTTGGTAGAGCTCCTTGGAGACCTGCCAGCGCGCAGACTGCTTAGGGAGGGCAGGAGTTGAGCTTTTGGGAAGTTTGGCATTCTCTGAAACACATAAGCAGAAATGCAGGGATCAGCAGCTGTAAATCGCACTCTCTTACTTCTTATCCTCAGGTTTCATCCCTTTTCTCAAAATATCTTTTCGAAAATCTTTATTGAGTAATGTTTCAAGTACAAAGGAATGATAGAGGAATTAAAAGCAATGTTGCATGTTCAACAAAATAAAAAAATGATCAAAATCAATCAGATCAGATCATACAGTAGAGAGTAAAATGCAATGTTGCATCACTTAAATTTGAATTAATTTGTTTTAGGACGGAAATCATATGTGTGTTTTGTTAAGTTTTCTTGGATATTATTAATGTTTTTGTTAGGGTAAATCTAAGAGTTTTCTGTGGTTATCCACACTATGCCACAAAACAAAGAAAAAAAAACTTTTTGAAAACAAATTGACATGAGCAACCTTTTCTACATTTAGTGAAAAGACTTATGTTAGTGGCATAGTTTAATGTTTGTGTTCATCCTAGACCCAGGCTAAAGTTAGCATGAATGTCACCTGTCTGGTCTGTTTCCTGTCTGCACACAGGAGTGCTGATTCGCTGCAGTGGCCTCTCTTTCTCTGATCTACTCTGTCTGGTACTCCTCCGCCTACAGCTGCTCCTCCTGCGCCTGCGCTCTGCAAAAGACAGCGGCCTCACTCATCTAAAACACATCCTGACTGCTCTCCTGGTTCAAACTCAGCCCTGGCTGGGTTCACCCTGGACCTCTGACATCAAAGTCTGAGGAGTTCTGGAACACTCTTGCATAATGCAGTGGGAAATCTGCAAACTTCTCAGACATCCGAACTAGTATTTTTCTGAAAACTGAAGGTCAGAACATTCTTCCGTTTGTTTGTCTAACCCATGGAAGACAGGGGCAGTGTTATATTATTTGGTTGCTAGTCACATGTCATATAAGATCATTTGTTTCACCTCCGCTGGATTTGCAGGTGTCAGGTGTGTTGGAGATGTCCAGCAGCGAGCCCATGGAGAGGGAGTGTTCAGCCGAGGGTCTTTTGCGTGGTGGGAAGGGAGAAATCTCTGTTTCCTTGGTGAGCTGAGCCAATGTTTCTCTAAGACGGCGACGTTTCCTGCCACTGTTGGGTGTTGTGAGAGACAGCATAGACACGGCCTTCTTCATTGCAGGACTCTCCGGCTGAGAGGAAGACACAGGGACAGATATGAGCACATTGCTATTTATAAAGCTGTAAAATAATTTTTTATGGAATGATGGATTGCAGAAGTCATTTTCTTGGTTACCTCACCTTTTCGTAAGAATACATGGTTTCCCCAGCACGGGCGTCCATTTGTATACTGCCCCAAAACCACTACAGAAAGACACAGAATGAGAAGTTAAACATACATTCTTTTAAAAATAAATTCAGCTGAACCTTTTATTAACACCTTTAAATAAATACTGATGCATTTGTGATCATAACTGAGCTACCAAAACTCATGACGTGTGCCAAAAAAAGACTCTCACTCCACACAACCTACTAGATACTGGACTACAGACAGGAAGCAGTGTAAAATAACAGTGTTTTATTAAACACTGTTATTAAGGACCCACACAAAGCCCAGTGTGTAGTTTCTATGTGTGCGCTGGTCAAGTTCATACCTCCTGCTTCACTACATAGAGTCGTTTGGAGGGAGTAAAGGGCAGTTCTTTAATGGAGTTCTCCTCAACTACCAAGTGGGTGCACCTTTCATCACCCACCGGCTGGAACCGTCCACCTGCACAAAACAAGCACATGCTCCTTTAAAAACACAAGTCAGGGGTCATTTGCTTTAAAAGAGAAGGTCTGACAATAAAATACAGATCTATCCTGGGGTCAACAGCTCAGATGAATCAAAGTGAAAGGCTTTGGTTAATAGAGAATTATTTGAGTAAAGGTTTTATGACATTTCAAAACATGAAACGTTTAATACTTGTTTTAGAAAGGACACTGATAAATGAGAGGTCAGTACCGTGTTTCTGAGTCCTCTCCTCCATGTTGTTTCTGTCCTCTTCAGAGAAGCCCAGAAAGCTCAGCACGCAATCCTGGAATGGAGGGACTTTAAACTCGGTGCGGAACTCCTCGTTGCTTGCATGGAAATTGCTAAAAAACAAACAAACAAACAAAAAAAAAAACGACATCACAAGACCAAAAAAACACTACATAAAATTAAACCATTAATAAAACCAAAAACAGCTTCATGTTCACAGAAGCATTTATACATTATATATTTATATATATTTATATGGTGTAAGATTATTATTAATTAATTAGCCAATTTTATTGTTAGTTAATACAAGTATTCATAAGATGTACTGTTTACAAATTAAATTACTGGATAAATTAAACAGTTACTGCATTTAAGTAAGAGCAAACTGAAAACTGATTTTGTATAACAATTACCAAAACTACCGAAGTTCGATGCACAAACAATTTAAATGGCCCCTATGGAAGTCAGATCCCATTTTAAAAGCCCCAAAAACATGGCTTCTGCGAGTTTTATGAAGGCAAATATAAGATAAGACTTTAAGAACTTGGTAAGATCAAGTAAGAAAAATTGAAGAAAAAAAAATTACATTATACGTCATTATGTTCTCTATATGTAAATGTCTAGGGAGCACACGAGTTTGGAAACACAACCTCCTACTTATCTCCATTACTTTTTAATACATTTACAAAAAAAAATGCTTCAGGCTTGAATACTTCCCATTACAAATCACTAGAATAAGAAAATAACTTGCTTTCTGACCACACAGGGGAAAAAGATAAAAGACTACTGATTCTTAAATCAAGATAAATTTAAGAAGCTAAGTGGCATAGGTCTTCTTTTCTGTCAAAATGGGAGTTTAGGATGAAACGGAACATATATTTATCAGTGGATTTAAAAACCAATTAATTCAAAAGGGGAAAAAAAATCCATTCACAGTTTTGCGCTTATCTTTTTTTTCTCATTTCATTCAATTTATCAGAAAACAAGACTTCGTATGTTCCCTTTGCAAACGTAAAGTAAATGTATCTTGATTTAAACGGATTTAGTTCTTTTGTACTGGAAAACCAAAATTTCAGCTATTATAAATGTAAAAAAAAAAAAAAAAAAAAAAACTAATGAAATAAAAGTAATTAAAAAAAAAAAAACACTTTACTTATTAAATTGTTATTTTTGCATTTATCAATTCAAGACTTTCTGCTCCGATTTAAGATCTTTTACAAGCCTTAATATGTGAACAGGTGAATTAAGACTTTTTAAGACCTGCACAAACATTTTTATTGTTGCTGGTCAACAATAACCATTAGCCCGTGCAGGGTAGGTAACATCATTTAAAAGGGAGCCATTTCAAAGGAAGAGCAAATTGCATTTTGTAGAAAGATTAGAATTTTTCCCCTCTACAGAATAATGTGCACTGATGTACCATCCACAATAAGACCAGAAACAAGGACAGTACAAGGTCCATTTTGATTTTGAATTGACTTTAAGTCTGTCTCCATTAAGTCTAGTGAGCGCTGAGGGGATGTGAATGAAAGAAGAATCCCTTCAGTCAACATCCAGCCAACGGTGGCAGGTCATTAATGTGAAAGGTCAGGTTCAGTGTTCAATACACATGTGGAAAATGTCAAAACCTGAGTGCTGCGGAAACCAATTTTAAAGGAACAATCCACTTTTTTTTTTCGAAAATAGGCTAATTTTCCAACTCCCAAAGAGTTAAACAGTGGAGTTTTTCGAATCCATTCAGCCAATCTCCGGGTCTGGCGATAGCACATTTAGCGCAGCTTAGCTGGAATCCAATTAGGCCGTTAGCATCTCTCAAAAACGACCAAAAACTTGACTCTTCTGTAGTTACATCGTGTACCAAGATTAACAGAAAATAAAAAATAAAAAAAACTATGCCTCGTGTCGGACAAAAAAGCTGCACATATATGAAATGTAAGCATAACATATTGGAAAGCTTGGGTAAGATCACGTAACATTAGGACAGTCTTCTGTTTGTGCTAAATTAATTTATTACTCATTTTCATCACTTTCCCTTTAATTCTCTGCCACTGTCTGATTCGCAAAACTAGGTATCCAATCAGAGTTCTCACCGTCATGCCCCTTGAAAGTCCATTCAAAACACCTCTACAGTGTTTACGTATAAATTACGTGAAGTTCTTTCACTGCATGATTCAGTCTAATGAAATGTCTATAAATTGATTACAAATTAATTTGTTTGAATGATTTGGTTCAGTCACAATGACTCATTTACAGTAACTTACTGCCACCTACTGGTGGTTTTAATTTCATATTCAGAGTGTCTTTATTTAAATAAAAAAAAAACAATGGACAAAAAAAAAAAACGTCTTTATAAAAGGTAAAATGCCCATAAAAATCAGTTATTGGAAACTTATTAATTTATTCTAAAACATTCATTTATATCAGTGTGAACTGGCCAGTACACAGAATATGAAGAATATCACAAAATTCAGGAGTCCACTGCAGTCTTTAAGATACCAGCACAATAACACACCAAGCAAAATATTGTCTTATTATCGTTATCACTAAAATCATGGAAAATAGAGTCAATAACGCACACCCCTAGCTAAAAGTGCTACCGCCTGAAACAGATATCAGCGGAATAAATTCAAAAACCGTAAAACTGAACTGTTTAACTCTTGGGGAGTTGGAAAGGGAATCTATTTTCTAAAAAAGGTGGAGTGTTCCTTTAATACGGAAGAGGGAAAGGCCTGTTTGTCGTGTGCGCACCAGTGGCTGGACATTTCATCCTCATCATTCACAGTTTTTACTCCTCTACACTCACACGGTGAGGAGGACTGATGCAAGGAGTAGTTTTATGCCACTATCTTACATGTCATTTCTGTGCTCCCATGCCTTGTGTATCCACTCAGGGGTGAGGATGGGTGTGCCCATGCACACTGCCAACTAAAAAGAAAAAAAAAAAAAGAGAGAGAGAAAAGCAGTGAATAGCATCTGGAGGGAAGAGATCCTTCTGGACCATGCATTATGCATGAGACCAATGAATGATTCAGCCCAATTCAGCACGCTGTGAGGAGAGATACACGAGAACTGTTTTAATCAAACCCTCTCTAAATAACACAGACACGTCAGCTGCAGACAGTAGACCCTGTCACGGAGAGCACACCTGGGGTTGGAGGAAATAGCCATAAATGACTAAAAGACAAAAGGCTTCTCATCTAGACTGATTTTTAAGAATTAATATATTGAGGAAAAATAAAGGTCAAACATTTAACAGTTTTGGTGACTGACTTTCTTCAAACACAAAAGACTACAAAGTTTCTGGGATTTGAAAGGGAGACGGAATTTAATCAAACTCTACTAGAGCGGCCAGATCAAGTCTGTTTTAATAGAGTTTAGGTGCGTGTTAATAATGTAAAACAAAATTGAGAGAACATGTCTATTTCACAGATAGCCTATATGTGAAAAGTGTAATTTATTCCTGTGCATTTTCAGGTGAATTCTCAGTATCATTACTACAGCCTTCAGTGTCGCACGACCCTTCAGAAATCTGTTCACTATGCTGATTTACTGCTCAAGAAAAATTTCTTATTATTTATACTGAAAACAGTTGTGCTGCTTAATATTTGAGAAAACCATGATACTTATGATTATGAATGCATTTACTGTCACACTTCATCAATTTAATGCATCTTTTCTGAATAAGAGTATTAATTTCTGTATGAGAAATATAACAAAACCCATGTCTACCTCTAAACTTGCCCAGTTCAATCCAAACCGCTGAATCCATCTTTAAGTAACGGCTAAAAGCCTGTCTCTTACATCTTTATTTGATCCTCTAACTTTAGCACTATTCTATTCTGTTTTATCTGTTTTCTTGACCCTCTGTCAATTACATATTTATTCCCTAATCTCTTTAAAATCACTGGCTTTCTTTTTTCTATTCTATGTACTTGTTTCTTAAAACAAAAAAAAAAAAAAAAAGTATATATATTTTTCTAAAAAGTATGCTTATCTACTTGTTTCGTTAAAATAATAATAATAAAAAAAAAACATCACTATGTGTATTGCGTTAGGCTAACTGAGGCTTGTCATAGTCATTTTGTTGCTCCTTTTTTTGGTTTTGATTGCTTCTATTGTTCTCATTTTTAAGTCACTTTGAATAAAAGTGTCAGCTAAATAACTAAAATGTAAATGTAAACTTTTGAACAGTACATGCTACAAAACAAAACTCTGAACATCAAAACTTTGATTCTGGGGTAAAAACAGTATCAAAAGCACATTTTATACATCTAGGTATTGCATGCACATATACTGTCCTTTACAATTTTATGCAAGTATTTTGAGCGTAGAGCAAAGTGATTAACTTATCTTTTACACGGGTGGATATGGTGGAGTAAATAAGTGATTTGATTTGACATGTGGCAGCACAGGGCCATTACAGCAGGGTGAGTCAGAAAGGATTTCACCACAGCAAATCTGTTGTTTTTTATCCCTGCTATAAAATCAGTGGCTATTTGATGTATACATGTGGATGCGCTGGATACATACCCTGTATTTTTCACCATGTGTTGAACGAGCGATGAGGTGTGTGACTTTAGCGCTGTCAAAGTCTTTTCGGATGGTGCCACCCATGTGATGGACCAGATTTACTAGGGTAACCTGAAGAAAAGCACAGTTAAAACAAATCTGACAGTGATGGTATGGGCTGTTTTTGAGTCAAACGAGTAGACATGCAGAACTCACCACTTCATCTTTTTTACGAAATCCGGTGAAGCAGAGAGACAAGTTGAGCATGGTCATAGAGTACAGAGGTCTGGAGGAGAACGGCAGAGGCTACAGACAAGGACATGAAGAATAGCATTACTATGCATCAAATCAGAACAAATATGTGAATGCAACATAAAAAACAAACATAAAAAAAAAAACATATAGATTCATATCACGCAAGTAGGTTTATCAATCAAAACAAAAGGTCATCTGCATATGGAAATCTTAAACGTGTAGCAACAGAAATGAATTATAATTAGGGTTGTGCAACAGCGACGATCAATGTAAGAAGCAAGAGAAACATGGCTGATGTTTGGGTTAGCTACATACTGTACACATCTAATTAATCTAATATAGGATGCATCGGGATAGTAACATTTCATTAACATGCTCAATTTGCTGCATATTACCAGTGTTTAGTTTCATGCTCAAATGGTGATTTTTTATCACTTATAATGTAGATGAAAATATAGCACATATCTGCTATAAACATAGCACTATAAGAACTTTATATAAATCTATAGTACATTTTGTCCTGTGTTTCAGCGAGCGGAAAGCGCATCACAGCAGGAGCTCTCTCTCACTCTCTTTCTATAGCTCGTAACGTAAAGTTCACTGGCATTTCATAAACATAGAATTCAAATTAGAACTTCATACTTTATTAAACTGTCTTCTTTACTTGCCTGTGTCACAAAAGCACGGCAAGAGCCCTCTCTCATGCTATTTTGTGCAGATACAAGTTGTAATGCTACATCTATGTTAAGTATCTAAGTTATGCGATTAATATCATAGGATGTGTCATAAAATGGGCTTCAGTTTATTGACAAAGTCACTCTTCAGCTTCACCCCAGACAACTATTTTTAGAGGCTTCATTTTTAATAACATTGCTGCTTCATAATTTAACATTGTTTTTATTATGGGTTCATAGACTAGCTTTCATGTCATCATTTTATATCTAAGATATAACAGATTTTCATTATCTCCATTATGGCCATGCTCAGCGATGATTGAGATAATAAACTGCCAAAAAAGCCCATCCTAATTATAACCCATGTTCCCTCTCAGCAGACACTTATAGTTTTAACTATTTTAGATTTTTTTATTATACTTTTTATTATTATTATTAATCCAAAAAATATATATAATTTTAAATAAATGCAAGGAAGATTCCATTCAGAAAACCAGACCCCAAAAAACCCTCTTTCAACAAAAAGATTAAGCAGCAAAAATTTTTTTTAACATTGCTAAGAAGTATTATTAAAAATGGCAATAACAATAATTAAGCATCAAATTAGCAAAGCTTTATTGCTATTAGAAGAAGGGAAAAAAAAATAAATGCATCGTGATTCTCTCTTCAACGATTCAGATTATTTCATAATTGTGTTTTTCCCCCCCTCATATGTCACATGTGCGCCCTCGAGACGCACCGGGCTTCATTGCAAAAAATATGTGCTGAGACACGTGCACTTTGTTTGACAGTGTGTGCTTCCATTTATAGCGTTTTCCTTTAGATATGTTTTTTTATGTACCCTTTGGAATGCATTGGTATTGGATGCACGAAACCTGCACGCTGACGGACTTTGTCACTGACAGTCACGTGCACTTTGTGTTTGTTTGTAATGAAGAGGCTGATCACGGCCGTGGTTACATTAATTTGCATTTTTAAATGATTTCTACGAAACTGATGTACACACCGTCAGTTATATTTTCAGAGCAGAGCAAAACATCTGATATATCAATAGAGATCTGTGCATTAGTCTGAATGCAGCCTGTTAAAGCTGCCACTGTCTAGGATCTCATCAGCAATAATCAAGAGGAAAAAAAAAAAAAAATCCAACTATTAAAAGTCAAAACTATTTCTGTAAACTTTTGTATATCATCAAAGAGCACGTTTTAAAATAAGTAATAGTTTTAAAAGAGTAGCCCGTGTATATAATGCTAAATAATGTAAAATTTTAAAATGTAAAATTAATGTAAAAGATGCATTCATCTCATAATTTTATGAAATTCTGGCTTAAGTTTGTGAAACTGATTCACACCCCTACTTTTAAGATGGCAGTACTGACACACAGACATCTCAAATATAAACACAAAGCATAGAAGCTTCAATGTTGGTTAAGATGTAAAGTTTTAAAGATGCATTTGCACAGCAGAAAAATTAATTGGGGTAAAAAAAAAGTACATCAAGAATCGTTTTGGAATTGAATCGTGACTCCCAGAATTGGAATCGGATCGAATCGTGAGGTGCCTAAAGATTCCCACCCCTAATTGCTATCCCTTTAAAGGTGCCATAGATTGAAAAACTGAATTGACCTTGGCATGGTTGAATAACAACAGTTCAGTACATGGACATAACATACTGTGAGTCTCATACACCATCGTTTCCTACTTCTTATATAAATCAAGTGTTTGCAAAAGACGACTGAAAAAAGGTCAAATTCCAACA
>JAUCMS010000012.1:11006011-11035550 GCA_032357445.1 Enteromius radiatus | reverse complement strand
TAAGCTACATACCTTCTATGTACATATCAGACAACAATTTAAAATATTCTCTCAATGCATTCTATGGCACCTTTAAACCTTTTGCCTGCCAGTGTGTATATATTTTATCGCTTGTATTATATATTTTTAATTCTATATTTAAAATAAATATATGTATTAATAAAAATCACATGTATAAAAAAAAAAAATACAATTATTTAGTGTATGTGTGTGTATACATGCACGCAGACTTCTTCCAAGGCAAGAATATGTGCAGTAGGAGCTAACCTGTGCACCACAAGATTTAACGACAATAAGAAACGCCTTCATTTCTCACTGGTGTGTAGTCATATCTATACTGTAGTGTTCGTCAGACTTAATCTTTCTGTCTGGTACCAATCGCTGGCCAGCCAAGTGTTCATTTCACTTTGGAATATCAGAGGGAGTCAAGCAGACACTCCTGCGTACACTCAGATAAGCCAGCGACATTTTTCAGGCTTTACAAGGAGCAATCAAAGCTGCTTACGAATCCGTTTCAGTTGGAAAAACAACTTTATTTCAACAGGCTTTTACTCAACCCGTGACGGCATAGTAGCATCAAACTCGTTCAGCACCTCAGGGAGAGATTGTTGTGATTCTGTGTGTGCTTGCGTTGTTTTATTTCAGGTCTTACCTCTCCCTTGCTGGCGCAGTGCATCACGGCAGGAGGCCCCAGGATACGGTTGTCATTCTTGTACAGGAAGCTGTATTCTGGAGCCTGGAAGTCTTTTAACACAAACACCGTCTCGAACTCGCAGTTCTCTCCATCACCAAAATCTCTGACATTGTCAGTCTTGATATAGGGGGTGTTTATATCCTAATAAGGATGAAAAGGAAGATTCATAAATTAAGATGAGAATGAGAATATCAAAAAACACATTTGCAGGATAGTGATTATTTCCCTCCTTTCAGAGATCTCTCTTTTATTAAAAGGGATCTCAGAGATGTTGAAGTGTTCTGACAGATGAAAGACAACAGTCATTTGTCAAATGATTTAGATTTAGTGGTTAAAAACAAGTGTCAGTTCAGGATGGTTCACACAGGACAGTAAGATGATACAGTATGAAACAAATCAATGTATCTGCTATCTTTACTTGTACATGTTCATTTCTGCCAAGTTTAAAGTCTTTTCCATTATTAAGCACTCATTTAATCTTTTTTTTTTTTTGGCAAAAAAAAACTTTTATTTTAAAATGCATTTATTTAGCCTTTATTTTAAAATGAAAATCAGTTTAATATGTCCTTAACTGAAAAATAATATTTATAATATTCCATTTCTAAAAATCTTAATTTATATTTAAAATTAAGATTTTTATTCAGTTAAGGATATATTATACTGATCAAAAGAAACATATATAGATTTAAAATAAATTATGTTTTCTTTTATTTCCTATAAAAAAAAATAATCCTAATAAAAAAAATTTTCCACAAAAATAAGCAGCAAAAGCTTTTTTCAAAATTAATGAGAAACATTTCTTTAGCAGCAAATCGTATCTTATTTCTTAAGAATGAGACAAATTATAAATTATAGTAATATTTTGTTACACTACTACTTTTTGAACTGCATTTTAATGAAATAAACGTATCCTAGATGAGTTGAGCATATGAAAGAATATGTCCGCTGTGAACAACCTGTTATGTTTTTTTAAGGGAACTGAAGGGAGATCTGTTAGTGCAGAAATTTTAATTTTTTCTGACATTTGATTATTATCATCATTGAAATTACTATTCCGTGACTTACCTGTATTTGAAAATAAAGATAAAAATGACACCTTAAACTAAAACAGGGGTTAATCACCAAAGGGTTAATTATGTGACTGACTGATAAGTTCATTCTTAATTCAGTGGATTAAAGGGCACCTGCTGAACGAACACAGAACAAGTTGTTAGAACACACTGTTAGAACTTAGTCCAGACCACCAGTGTGAGTGAATTTGATATTAAACAGCGCAGTGCCAAACCGAATCCCCCTTAAAACACCATGCTGCAAATCCCCTCGGTGTGCTCTCAAGCATGCAAAGATCCCGGGTGCCGAGACGTACCATATTGACTATGGATTTTATCAATTTCTCACGCGCCTCTGTGCCCGGCTGCCCTTCTTTAATCTTTACCACCGGGACTTCCATTATAGTGATGGCCTGTAAAAATGAAGAATTGACGTCAACCTGGCAACCCAAAGCTGATAAATTCCCCAGGCAGGAGGGCCTTACAACCTGTCAGAACTCAGATGAGAACATCAAACAAATGTCAAGAAAAGTCCAGGAGGAAGTTCTGCTATGTTGCATAAGAGCAGAGAGAATAGATTACTAAAAGAAGCAGCAGCATCTGTAGTCTTCTCACATCGTGTCAAGGGCAAAGAGAGATTTTCAGGAACATCCCAATCCTCCCCTGAGAACTACATGAAGTTTGCCAAATACACATGCATTTAACCTCATTTATCAAGCTCTGTGCCTAAATGCCCCATCACTGACCTGCGTTCCCTCCAAACGCAACTGTCAGAGCAAGTGAAGGAACATTCATAACGCTTCTTTCGTCTGGTAACTCCCAAAAGCCACATACCACATGTCAGCGTAAGAATGTGGAGTAAACTGATCCTCAGTATCAAATCCAGTACTGAATCAGAGACAACATAGTCCTCAAAAGCTGCTGTTCAAGATACTGACACACTGACGGTCCTGGACTTAAAGAGCTCAATCAAATAAATAATAAATGTCTACTGTTGCAATAATAAATTAATAATCATAAAAAGCATAATAAGACAAAGGAAAAAAATAGTCAATGTCACTTTGAGAATTTTTGTGACAAGTGGCATTTTATCATAAGGAGCCCGATTCAATCATTTATCACTGCATGACAAAAACCAATACCTTAATTAAAAATAGCAAAACAATTTCACTGTCATAGGCACAAATGAAAATATTTTAATTATAATGTAATGTATTGGGAGGTAAACGTTTTCAGCAAGCATGCATTAAGATAGTAAAGAATTTTATATTGTTAAAAAAAACTGCACTGTAAAAAATGGCTGTGAATGCTACGGTAAAAACCTGTTAAATGGTTAATGGTAAATTCCTGTTAAATATACAGGGAAACACCGTAAACTGCCATTCCCAGAATTCCCTGCATTACATTTTAAATTTTGCTTGAATTTGATGTTTTTTTTCTTTGAAATAACTATGTTACTTCTTAGTTTTTTTGCATCAGTTATGTTTATTAGGGTTGTATGTTACATGTAATGTTGTTAAATGAACATTTCAGTTTAATAATTCTTACAATGATGTTTAGTGCTTGTGTGAGTGACACTGAGCACCTTCTATATAGGTTATTATTTAAGAGCAACTTGTGATGAGCTTTGGTTCATCTTGTGACCTTCTCATCACCACCTGCATTTGGTAGATATCAGTATATTTCAAAGGTACAAAATAGATTTCACTAATTTTATAGGTTGGTATATTAACTTTATATCAGTTATTACGGTTCATTATTAGAGATTATTAGTATTTAACTGTAAATTTAACAAAACAAAAAAAACTGTAAAACAAAAATATTGATACCATATTTTTCACGGTTTTATTCTGGCAACCACAGCTGCTGTTTTTTTACCGTAAATTTTACAGATTTATTTTACAGTGTACTAAATGTATTCTTTAGAATTTTTGATTCAATTAAGAATTCAGGGGGGAAAAAATCATGGTTTCCACAAAAATATTACCAGTTATAATTACTTGAAATTAAATAAGAACTCATAAATAAGAAGAAATCGCCAAATTATCATAGTACAGTTTTTTTCAGTCGCTAACAAGCGATTAACCATACTTCAGATAAACTCTTAACACAGTTAGCACAGCATGGGTCTTTTGTGGCCATGCCATTCACACATTTCATGTGGTTTTCACGCAATATGCAGTCAGTAAACACATTTCCACAATGCTTACATTTTCTTAACAGACAAGCTAAACTTCCAAACAAAATTATGGATTGTTTTTGTAATATTTACGAATGTTAACACACAACATCCCACAATAGCAAAAACAATATTCCAAACCTTAGCTACAGTATAAAAACCTCTGCTTCTGCAATGATATCAGTTCAAAAACAATATCAAAAATATATCTCAGCTGATAATAAACAAACAACTGAATAATTTACACATCAATGTATGTTGGGTAAATTGGGCCACAGCTGATTCCAGTCTGGCTTAGACTCAGTGGCAGGGGTTATTTTTTCTATTACATTTACACTTATACAGTAAAAGGAGGACTTTGAGGAGTGATGATTTTGGAATCAGAAACAGAAAAAGACCATCACTGTAATGTCTGGATGAGGAACAGAAAGAGCAAGGGGCCCAGTGAGAGGAGCAGTGAGAAGAGCAGGCAAGGTAGAGGTGTAAGAATGTGTGGTGGCTGAACAGAACAGTAGTCAGTGATGACTAAATTCGTGCCACCATCATTGACCATGTAATCAACCATAGTCTTTCACTAAGAGAGGCTGGTAAAAGAGTGCAGCCCAATTTGAGGCGGTCAGCGGTTGCCTCCATTATACACATCTGTCAACAAACCAGCAGGTAAGTAATGCATTTTACATGGGTTGTTTCTATTCTCGCTTGACATGTCAATATGGTCATACAGCCCTATACATATATATCTTGAATTAGGTGTCCCTCTAAAGAATGCAGTGTCTTCCACCCTCTGGGGGAAGAGGAAAGCTCCTCAGTAATGATCAAGAGCTTGCCATTGTAGAAATGGTTGGTGCAAATAATGCAATAAAACTGCATGAAATTCAAACTACATTTGGGGCGGACCATGAGATATTTGACAATATCGACACATCAGCCTCACAACCATGTTTCATGGATATTTTTTTTCACTGTAAGCAATACTGTAGAACTTTTTCATACCGCGTTTCTACTGTACTGTACCATTACTGTACATGTGGACATGCAGTTCCCAACCAAGAAATTTAGTGTCAAACCGGTGGATTTTTCATGCAAATACCTGTAAAACTGAAACATAAAAGTCTATGAGTTTTTGTAATGTCAACAATAGCCAGTATTTTGAAACCTGGTGTACTTTGATTGACTGCATGTACCTTGTGAAGTGAAAATAAGTGTTATTCTTTGACTGATAACTTTGACAGATAATTTCATTTTGACTCAGATTTCCAGTGTTTTGGTAAAGTTAGTGTGTGTAGAGAAAGAGGTCTTCTGTTTTGAAATGAAAAATTAGTATATGTTTAACAAAATTTATTTTTGAGAAGAAAATTATCTATTTGGCCAATTGTGTTCTGTGGCTGTGGGTCTGTGTTAAGAGTTTAAAAAAAAGTATCTGAAGTATGGGTAAGCGCTTGTTAGCGACTGAAAAAAAAACTGTAAGAGTGATTTCTGAGGGATCATGTAACACTAAAGACTAGAGTAATAATGCTGAAAACTCACAGGAAAAAAAATACTTTTTAAAATATCAAAACAGAAAACAATAACTTGCATGTAATATTTCACTGTGTCCTTGATCAAATAATGCAGCCTTGGTGAACATAAGAAACTTCTTCCTAATAATTGCACAGACCCTAAGATTTTAAACAGTAGTGTACATGCAAAAATATCACTGCCAATATTTTTGTAGCTCATGTAAACTTTAATCACTTTAAGGACAGAAGCAATTCAGCATTTAAACTCCTGTTTTATTATTATCATAATTTTAACATGCCTTGTCAGCAGCAAGACTTCTGTCTTCAAGGCAAAAACAATAAATAACAGAAGTAATGAGAAGCTAATACATTTAAGGTGAATTTTTAATTTTAGGATCACACTAGCATACAAATACTCTAGAGCCTAGATCATCCTTAAAATTCATATAAAAATCGTTTCAGTCAGGCAAACGGAGAGATTTCATTTATATCTTTTGAGTACTAAGCACTAATCTTACCAACACAAAATGACTTCCTTCCTGTTAGCAAACTGATTACATTTAATCAGATTAGAAGATTGTGAAACTTTTCTTTTAACAATGAACTTGAAATACTTCAAAAGGGTTTGATATTATTTTACCTCATTAATGCAGCTCATGTTGTCTCAGTGTAGATCTATATACATCTCAGTCTATATAAACTCAACTATATTTTTTTGTACCTTAAGAGCTTTCTCAAGTTCTGCAATGTTGCCAGCCTTCCCCACCAACACCACTCTGGTCTCAACTTTGGGCAGTACACCTGAAAAAAAACAAAAAAACAACAACAAAATAAAGAGTTACAAAAGAGCACAGGCGAAGGTGAATCTCTACAGAAATAGACGCAATACAGTGAAAGAAAATAACCTCTTTTGTTATGTTTTGGCTCAGTTAAACGGCCCACCCTATGGAAATGTCAGTTGATATAAGGTTGATGGAGATGGAGGGCAGTTCACTTACCCTCTGACTCCTCTGTGTGTAGACCCATGAAAAATTGCTCCTTTGAGGTCTCTGCCATCCGGGAATCATATACGGAGGAGTCAACCAGCAGGCTGCGGCCCGGCCCTAAAGTAACTATGCTGCTGTCAGCCATGGCTCTGTGACAAGGGGTGGCGACCCAGTCCTGTCCAGAATATCAAAAACTGGAGGCTAGAGAGAGGAGTGAACAAGGGCGGCACAGAAATAAAAGATAAAACAGTTGAGTTTCTAGAAGGGAAAGATGAAGGTTAAAGGGAGGAGAGAATCGATATATATAAATCTCCACAAAATATGATCAAAGTTTACTCTTTATGGTCTTTAAAAAATTGCAGCTGCATAAATGCAATTAATCATTAATCTGAATGCAACATTACATTAATAAACAGCAGTTGCAGTTCATTAACGTCCAAGTGAGAAACAAAACATTAGGCATGTCTATATGTATGCACATTTTAACACGTAATGAAGTAAAGAATCACATTTTGTTAAGATCTGTCAGGTTTTTAGAGAGCAATGCGGTGACAGCTGATTGGCAGCTGCAACGCACTTCAGTGATACGGGCTAGCGCAACAGCTAGCTAACGTTACCTTCTAAACAAAAGAAATTATTTCCAACAAAGTCTTGTATTTAGAATTAAAACGAACGGATGATGGAAACTCACCGTATGAGATGGGATACGTCCAGATATGTGCTGTTAATGTTTTGATTAAAGAAGAAATACTGACTGGCTGTTAAACCAGCTGAGCAATCTGGGTTTATGTAGCCGAACTATTGATTAAAACAGAAACGTACGCACATAAACAAACACCCTTTGTCAGCACAACGACGCGTGACGTTTGTCTAAAGTGAAAATAAAACGATTAAGTTACGAAAATAAGTTTTGTTGGAATAATAAGTCCATTGTATACGCTCTTTTGATAGGTGGCTCCGTTCGACTCACTCCGTGAATTCAAAAAAGCAAGCAAACATGAGAGCCCAACGCCGATTGGCTGAGAGCGAAGAGCTCGACGGAAGTTCTAAAGCGACGCCTCTGATTGGCTGATGAATTCAAACGGTAATGCAGGCTATGTGTGGAGTCACCAGCGGCTCTGTCCGTGAGTGAATTAACTGTATTTAACCTTATGATTAAAACACAAGATGTAAACAACTCATAAAACATCCAGGAAAAAGCGAACTAAATAAGACTGTTTAACAAAAAAAATAAAAAATAGAAACTTATTATCCGCCATCAACGTTACGTTAAGCATAGTGTCCATCAAAATGCAATTATTTTAAATTGACGTTAATAATAACAAATATGGATTTTTAAGTGTACAATTGTTATAATTGATTATATGTTCATATTACACCATTATATTAAACTATATAGGGCTATAAGGGTCTTTTTGTGTAAATTGAGATGTACAGGCCTACATCACCTGAAAGCTGAATAATTAAGTTTTCCATTGATGTATGATTTGTTAGGACAATATTTGGCTGAGATACAACCATATCTGAAATCTATATAAAACCTTTGTTTTTTCAAAAGAAGTCATAGCCTATTGCTGATCCCAAATTAAGTTTTTAAATTTGGGGAAGAGAATAGCTATACAAAATATCTTCATGGAACATGATCTTTACTTAATTTGGGTCACATTTTATATACAACTTATACTTCTACTCTTTGAAAGCCCCCTTATATAATTTATAATGGTTTATTGTGGTAGCAACTAGTAATAGTACTATTTGAATGGAAACTATGATTATCTGGTGTGAATCAATTTTCAGCAAGTGATTGATTGAGTTATGAAATGTAGTTTCTGTCCTTTTCATTCATTAAGATCTTAAATCTGTCTTGTTAGAAATAAAACAAAATAAAGAAAGAAATAAAACCTATCATACTGCACCGTCCCGATGTGACATCGCCCCATTAACTTCCATTGAACCCGAGCAATGAGACTCAGCCTGCCCTCCGTTTATCCAAAAGAGCAGCCCCTTTCCTGCTGACAGAAGTCTCCTTCTTTCTTCTGCCCGGCCTGCTTTCGGGAGGCAGTGACTCGTGATAAATTGACTGCCAGGTATCTTCAAAATCTTTAGACACCTGAAGCCAAACCCAAGGACAAGTGAAGGCAGTGCACTTTTTTTAAAATTCAGTTTCAGTGCTTGTCACATCTCTGTGTCTTTGTGTCCTGCTCTCTCCACTCTCTTTCCTTCTCGTCTGCTTTACTCTCCTGCCACCCCTCAGGAGTTTTGGGGAGTTTGAAAGACACCCTCTATAGAACAAAGTCGAGAGATTCTTGCCTGGCCCTCTCTCTCTCTCTCTCTCTCTCTCTTGTTTCTGTTCCCCTCTTAGATGCACACTTTGGTGTCACACAATCTCTTAAAAGGCTTGTAATTACAACCAATCTGAAGGTTCTTGGAAGAAGTCCATGAGGAGCATCTAAAGATTTCATTACATCGTCATGACATTTCTAACTTACATTAACAGTCTCCATATGCAAAGTCACAGACATTGTTTTAAATTGAATGTATTTCATTATGCATTTGTAAATGTACAGTTATTTAATGCATATACACATCAGCTAATATTCTGTCCTTAAGGAAGCTGTGAAAAGCAAAATATTCACATTTATATATGAACAGAATGATGATACCAGCAAGAATCACATCAGCATTCACTATCAAATCTTTGTGCTTGGATATTTACATTTAAGAAACTATCAGAAAGTATAATTGCAATCAAATGGGGATGTTGGCGGTTATAAGATAACTTTTGGCATCATTACTACATTCACTGTCATCCAGTTCTTCATGTCAAAGCAGGAAGGATACAGTACATCTGATTTCTGTATTCGTTTTAGCACAAACCGACAACATTCATGAGCGATACTGTAAAATAACAGTATCAGACGCTTTTACAGTACAGCTGGAATATTTATGCTACAACAATAATACTTTCTGAAATACATATAAAACATCTCCAGAGTAAATATCCCACATGTTTTGAGATTATTCATGTACAACCAGACCATGATAGAGATTAATATATCAAGTAGAGGCAAATATTTGAGAATTAAAGATCTTTAGCTTTACAAACAGCGGAGGAACAAAGCTTTACAGATGGCTTGTACAACTTTCATATCAGAATATAAAAGAAAGTATAAATATTGTACATTACATTAGAGAATATCAATTCATCAAAAGTGCTGTGTTTCTGACCAATAGTCTCATAAGCAAACAAGCAAAAACAACAAAACAATCAAGTATATTTAAAGGGACAGTTCACCCAAAAATTAATATAGCCATGCTAGCCATTGACTTACATAGAAGTCAATGGCTATTTCTTGAAGGAGGAGGAAATTCATAGACGTTTGGAGTCGGTAAATGATTCTTTCTGGGTGAACCGTCCTGATATATAGCACTATAGCGTTTCAGTGAAATTTTCAGCAGGACAGAAAAGTCTAGAGTCTCTTTTTCGGAGTGTTTTGAAATGGCAGCCTTGGTGCAGATATCAGGATATTTCTTTTCAAATGCCCCTGCGCTTGCTGCTAAGGCACAGCAAAGTCAATGAACGAAGGCTGCATGCTGAATTTCTGACTCACGACTACAGAATGTTGTCAATGTTATGTCAGCGCTGGAGAAGGCCAGAAATGACTGGAATTCGTTCTGATCCGTCACCTATTCCTTCAGCGGAGCAGATGTCTGTGAAGTTTTACAAAAGATATGGAGTTGTTGTGGAGTATTGTGTATATGGAAAGCGAGGACACATCGCGGCACGTTCAGCATGCAAATGTGCCGTCCTGAGCGGGACGAGGCCCGGTGCTGTCGTCTGCCTCTTCTGTGTCGGTGAGGGCAGCGCTGCAGAGGTCACTGAAAATATCTAAAAAGCAGAGAATGAAAAGATGAGTGATGTAATATAGTTGTTTTTTCCCATCGAGAGCAAGAGGAAACAGGTGGCAAAACAAAACCAGACCTTGCAACAGCCCTCAATCACAGCAAGGACAAGATCCGTACAAACAAGAAAACAGAAATGACAAAAATGCAAACCTTCAGAGTTTATTCCTGTACTTTAGGTCTTTTTAAATGAGGGTGTTTTGTTTCTGCCAGTAAGCACAGGTGGAGAAGCATGAAGCGCAACATGAAAAGCATACAAACACAATAGTATATTCAGCTCCAAACAGCTGCAGGGCTCAACAATAAGGATGAAATGTTAAGGGTGAAGCATTAAAGATATTTTTGTAAAAAAAAAACTAAAAGTATATTTTTCTAAATATGATACTAAAAAGTGATGGGAAAATCACAGGAATTATATATGGAATAATACAGCAATTTTCATTCTTATTAAATACATTTAAATGTTTTTTTTCCCCTGTAAGACATAAAATATAATGCAATGTAATATATTCACAAAGTAAACATATTTTCCCCTAACACGTGTGTGTGTGTGTATATTCACTTTTATATATATATATATATACACACAAACGCACACATTATTTTAAAAATATATGTATGCTTCAATATTATCATAACTTTATAATTTTATTTAACAAGGATGCATTCAAATTTATATTATTACAAATAATTGTTTTTCAAAATAAATGCTGTTTTTTCAAATATATTTCATTATTATGATTTCTGAAGAATCAGGTGATACTGAAGAATTAAAACTGATAATGAAAAATTTAACTCTACAGGAATAAATTACATTTTGTAACACAATAAAACAGTAAAAAAAAATGTAATTGTAATAATATTTTGTATGCCTGCCTGCTGTATATGTAAAATTCCAGCAAGGCAAAAATCCTTATAGTTGAGTCCGAAGCTGCCTCTGCACTCAGTCAAAGCTTTAAATGAATACACAGCACCGTGTTATTGAAGGAGAGCAAGAGTTTGAGAAAACCAGAAAAACAAGACCAAAAGTGGCATTGTGAGCAGGCCAAGTTTTCATGGAATGATGTGCATGCCTGTGGAGGTGATGTCATGCACACCTCTTAAAAAAAAAAGATTGCGCAAACAGGTGCCTCCGTCAGTCTAGCCGTCTGCTGACCTAGATCTCAAACTACAGCCGGCTTGTCTCACGACGGTATCTTATGTGCATTCACATGTGACGTACAGTATGTGTTTGAGTGAGAAGGGACTGAGTGACATCACAGGTCAAAGTGCATCATCATCTAATGTAGATGTACAGCAACTAGCAGTGTATGTGTGCGATTTTATGGTGACCATCAGTCCAGAGTGAGGATGTCAGTCATGCCCTTCTGCTACTCATCCTGGGATTGGTGTGCGGTACCAGAGTTACTGTAAAGGTCTACTCCCTCTGCTGTGGACTGCAGGACAGTGGGCGGCACCAGTCCTGTCTTCTGAGTTCTAAGGTTCTTGACTAGCCTAGAACATGAGAGACAGTGTTCAGCTTCAACGGCAGCATGAACTTACAGCTTTGTGCTAGAGAACCTGGACTGCTTGGAAGTGTACGATAGACCTGTTACACGAGGTCAACCAAAACACAAAACAACATACTAAAAAAAGAAGAAGAAATGCAGTAGGCCACAAAAAAGAGACACCGTAGAACTGGAGGAGAATATATCTGATGCAATGGGCAAACTGAACGTTTTTTAAAAAGCGTTTTCAAAACGACTAAATGCAAAAATTCTGAAAAATCTAGATTTTTTTTCAGGTTGACACTGCCCTCTTGTGGTCAGGAGCATTTCTGCTGTTCTTTGGCTTAATTCCATTGTCTTGACTCCGTAAATGTTGTGTTGTGTACCATAGACCATCATAGTTACAGGTCTAGCTACATTAATGCAATTAAGTTTTATTCACTTGTTAAGGAGCACCTAGAGGGACATGGTAATGGGAGAAATTAAATGAATTACATTCACATTCCCAGAAAAAATAAAAAATAAAAAATCATTGCATTTGCTTGGAAAACTTTTTTTTTCTGCAAAACCTTCACATTCCTGTCAGAAACTGCTACATTTTGTTACAAAAGTTTTGCGTTCCCCAAAAAAACATTTTGCTGAATTGTTATGCTTTCTCACAAAACTTTAGCAATCCCACAAAAAAAAAGTGTTTTCACTTGCACAGCTTTTTTTTTTTTTTTTTGCAAAACTCATACTCTTATATTCCCAGAAAAATAATAATAATTTCTTACACAAAACTATTACATTTCCTTGCAAAACGTTGCATTTCATGGAGGCACTTTAGCATGTGCTTGCAAAACTTCAATGTTTTTTTGTTTTTTTTTATATTACTTTTGCATGTATACAAATGGGTAATGAAAATAAAGCGGGAGGTAAAACCATTTCAACCATTTCCCAGACAAAGTTTCTGGGGGGAACACAATACTTTTACAGGAGACCGCAAAGGTTTTTCAGGCAAAAGAAATAAATCCTGAGGGAAAAATTGTTTTGTGAGAAACGCAAAGGCAATTAAATATAATTTCTTTTATCATCATGTATACAGGTAAAGACTTTTACTGTACCTGAAGGGAGAAAATACAATATGAGGGATTATATTGTAATGGGTAATAATTCAATATGTTCTGAGTAAAGTCCATATTGTAAATTAAGTGATTAGATTTGATGAGCTCCATGATTTTTGGTGCAAACTCCAAAGCATCCAGTGGCTCAAGAAGTGGAGCCAGTCACACCTAAACTTTAGCTCGGCTCTGCACAATGTCAAAACATCCACATCCATGAAAGCTTGAAAACGTCTTATGAAGGGTTTGATTGGTGAGCAAAGAAAACTTTGAAACGCTTTACAAAGCAGAAACTCAAGCGCTGAAATTGTCTGGAGACAGTTTCCAAGATTAAATATGTATGAGATGCTTCAGCATACTGCTGGCTTTTCATTTCATTTTAAAAATGTTACTAAGTGCAGATTAGGTGGTATTCAGCGCCAAAAGGAGGTGCATTAGACCTCTGTGAAACATCTCTTCCATCTTAGCTTTTGGAAACAATGGAGTAAAAGAAACGAGTGGCCATGATGGGAAAAATAATAAAACATGTGCATTAGTAAACGCATTTAGAAATGGTTTAATGTGTTTTTGAAAAACCTTTTCAATTTAACTCTAAAAATGTCATGTGGCATAATAACACAACATGCTTTAATTACACCTTAATCATCATTTTATTAGTGCTGTCAAATGATTCATTGTGATTAACTCCATCCAAAATAAAAGTTTTTGTTTACATAATATACAGTGCCTTGCAAAAGTAGTAATATCCCTTCATTTTCTTCACATTTTATGTTGCTGCCTTACGTTAAACTGCTTTAAATTATTAGATTTTTTTTCCCACATCAATCTACACTCCATACACCATAACTGTACAGCAAAAACAGGTTTTTAACATCTTGGCAAATTCATTACAAATAAAAAACTAAAATTATTTAATTGCATAAGTAGTCATACTGTACATTATCTGGGAGAGTTGGAATTTAGCTCAGGAGCATTCATATAGCTTGTAGATGTTACTACACTTGAGATGAAGTGAACCTGTGGCAAATTTAATTGAATAAGTATGATTTGGAAATACACACGTCTTAATGCATATCAGAGCAAAAACCATACTTCCGCAAGGCACTGTATGTGTACTGTGTATGTTTATTATGTGATATATGTTATTTATTATATCTATTTATATACTAATATATATATATATATATATATATATATATATATATTTTAACAGGAACTAAGAAAAGGGATCACATCACCCCTGTTCTTGCTTCATTGCATTGGCTCCCTATCAAATTCAGAGTTGATTTTAAGATTCTTCTGTTTGCATATAAGGCACTGCATAATTCTGCAAAATATCTTTTTTAATTAATTCTTCTTCTTTCTTTTTTTTTGGACAATATTTTTAAACTGTATAATAATTTGTATTCTTGCAAAAAAATAAAATAAAATAAATAATTTAAGGGGGAAAAATAATTTATATATTAAATGTACAATTTTATACTTTTTAAGATTCTTCTGTTTGAATATAAGGCACTGCATAATTCTGCGCCAGGCTATATCTGCAATCTTATTACGCCTTATGCAGCTTCTAGGTCTTTAAGGTCTAATGACCAGTTACTATTGACTGTCCCCCGTTCACGTTGTAAAATAAAAGGGTGATCGGGCTTTCTCAGTAGCTGCCCCAAAACTCTGGAACAGCTTACCACTGCACATCAGAGCCTCTACATCACTGGATGTTTTTAAATCGGGCTTAAAGACATATTTTTACTCTTTAGCATTCGAGTGATGTTGTGCTTGTATTTTGAATAATTCATTTATGTGAAACTGCTGTCTTATGAATTTTCATTTTAATTCCTCTTCTATTGGTTTTATTTTTTGCTGTTTATTTTATGTAAAGCACTTTGGATCAACTACTTGTGCTCTATAAATAAAACTTGACTTGACTTGACTTGATATATATATAATAAAGACACACAGTACACATACCGTACATATATAATGCATATAAAAACTATTATTTTGAATGTGATTAATAATTTGACAGTGCTACAGTTTGAAATATATACTTAAAGATAAAACAACTAATATTATGAGTTATTAATTCACAAATATCATGTTATTTATTTGGGGAGACTCACAGCATGAACACCTTTGACTTGACATGAAAAGGTCAATTTATATCTTAAGGGATTTTAGTTGATCTGCAGGGGTAGCTGTGATATCATTTCCTGTTTAATGCGATTCTTCATTTTTGCATCTTAATTGCAATACATGCCTTTGGGTTTTTCCAAATATGAATAAGCAGTGAAGCAGTTTTGGTAAAACATTCATTCCTGAAGAACAATACATCATTATGCCCAACTACTTGATGAGGTTTTCTTCAAGATAGAAAATTAATATTAAAATCAAGAAAATTGTTATTTTAATATGCTTTTTTTTCTTCAGTACAGCTGTATCACCCTGACAAATTAATTAATTAATTGTAAAACAGGCTTATTATAAAATTCAATTAATTACATTTTTCAAAAGTGACAAGAAACAAATCACATCATTAACCCAATTTCTAAGTTGTCAAATAAACTGCCTTTTTAGAGAACTAATTGGTTTAAAACAAATCAACAAAATAACTGATTCGAATCATGTTTTAATGAAACTCTTATTTAAAAACTGGGGTTTTAAAGCAAAGACATATGTCTATAATGTCTAAAAAGAAAGAGGGTTTCAGGTCAGGTCTTTAGTGAAGGCCTCTGAATATACAGTATATGGATAGGGACTGTACTCAACACTCACCAGTGGCCGTTCTCCGACTCTTCTAGGAACTGTACTAAATCTCCTGCTTCGACGGAAAGTTCCTGAGCAGTACCTGACTCGTACGTCAGCTGCACCTGATAGCGATTATTATCTCCCTTAGGAAAAAGAAAGAAAAGCATGATTTATTACAGGGTCATGGCACCAATTTTTGGCTTTACTTGGAACTGAGAAAAAATTGGTTAGATTTAGATACAATGAGGTGTGTGTGTGTGTTTAGTCAATAGAAATCTCATCTGTTGTTTATTCAATGATGCCCTCTGGTGGTAAGATCCGTGTTTGTGACATTTAAGTCCCTCTGGCTGCTGTTTAAATAGGTTCTGACTGACTTTGTGCTTCGTAGCTGTTATTAAGCCTCTTTACTGAAGAAGATTTTCTCTCCTCGTGCATCAAGCAGAAGGATTAAACAAAAAAACTCCTCTGGATGTTTAAGAGTCTAAGATAATCAGACCTCCTTTCTGTGTTAATTGTGAAACATTGCTAGACCCCATCTTTTATCTAAGCTCCCATTACAAATCGGTCAAATCTCTCAGTTGTGATCATTTTTGTTTGTTCATTTCTTACCTGAAAGGAACATTTTAACCAAAAGTGAAAATTGTGTCATCATGTATTCAGTCTTTTTTTAATTGTTTTAAAATATCTTCTTTAATTAATTCTTCTTTTTTTTTGGACAATATTTTTAAACTGTATAATAATTTGTATTCTTGCAAAAAAAAGCAAGGGGGAAAAATAATTTATATATATATATATATATATATATTAAATGTACAATTGTATACTTTTTAATTAAATGTATTTTTTCTCTAAATGGTTTATATCAAAATATTAGTATTATTAACATCTTTTGGGGGAAAAAAATTCAAATAACTGTATTTTTAAAATTAAAATGTAAATGCAAAATATATATATATATATATATATATATATTCTCTTCTGTACAAAATTCTGTATTCTCACAAAAGTAATGAAAAAGTAATTTACATATATGATATATAAAAATAAAGGTATAAATAAAGAAATAATTATTTTTATAGTTATTATTTAGCATTCCACAGAAGAAAGAAAGTTTGGGAGGACACGAGAGTGCTTCCCTCTTCATACAAATTTAAAAGGGTTGAAGGGAATGAATGAAATATGTGAGCAGAATATGGATAAAGACGTTGTAGACCCAAACACATACGTTTTTGTTCAGTCCTTCATCCTCTCCATCTGAGGAAATGGAGAGTTCTTCAGCACTTGATGGAATGGTCTCAAAATCCTCAGTGTCCATTGATGGCAGACGCCTTTGACTCCATCCTGGAAAACAGTACACATGAGTTAACATCATTGAGTAAAAACCTTATGCGAGACGATGCTCAGGGAATAGTCTAGTGCTCGAGTTTGCCAGAAAAATCTTCTGTGAAAAGAAGACAAGACGTTGAAGCACTCAATGAAAATAACTCTGACGGATTCTGTCACCGTCAGACACCGAATGAGGAATGAAAATAGACGAAAACACCCGCGAGAACCCAATATGATTGGCATATCACTGCCTCTTTTCACATGATTACCTGGTTGAGACGCAGACCTCGGCACAGCTGGCTTGGTACCGGCAGTACCTTTACTTTTGCTCTCAGCAGGAAGTGCACCTTGCGCGGTTTCTGTGAGGAAATTCACTATCTTATCAAACATGACTTCTTTAATGGCAGCATTGCAGGTGAAACGGAACCTCACATTAACATGCATGAATCAGTAGCAGTCAACTGGCAGAAAAATAACCACAGGAAGTCTCTCACACCGGTAGAAAACTACACAGCCTTATCTGAACAAGAGACAGCATGATAAAACAAGGCACAGCTCAAATTCAGAGGAAACACAATAGATTTGGAAGAAGATATACGGTTACGTACTTAAGATGAGCTGAAAACCACCACCACAATGCACAAACACATGTCCAAATCAGCACAGATACACAAAACAAGCATCAACTGAAATATGTTAACCTGATGGTTAAACTTCATACAGGTACAGCCATGCATACCAATTTATGCCTCTCTCATATAATTATAATAATTTATTAATGCATTTTTTAAAGAAAACCTACATTCGTGAAAGAAAAAAAAGTTAAAAATATATATTAAAATGTTAAAAATACAAGTAAAATGTTTTTGCATCAACACTGATAAAAAAATTAAAAAGTAAATAATATAATATAATAATATATTATTATTAATAATAATCAAATGATAAATGCTAAACTGCTGCATGTAAACATTTGAAAAAAAGCATATTTAAAAATACCTTTGAGATCTAGTATGTATATATAATAAACAAAAAAAGTCATATTTACAACAATTTAAGAAATAAATATGAATTTTAAATTAATAATAAAATTATAAACCCTTTTTAAATAAATTTTACATTATTCATAATTCATTTATTAATCCTATATTTTGAGTTGAGCCCTGCTAATGGATGCAAAACAACAACAATAATAATAATAATAATAATAATAATTTCATAAATAAATATCCAGTTAATATCCTGATAAATTCATTTTAATAACAATAATACTAATAAATAAACAACAAATAAATAAACTGATGTGTACATATTGAATTATTCATAATTATTAGTATGATTTTTAAATTTTCTTTTATTAATAATAAACTGCAAAGTAAATGTATATATATATATATATATATATATATATATATATATATATACATAAAAATGATCATAATTAATTCTATAATAATATAAACTAATTTTGTAAGATCACAAATATGCACTGTACCCTACAAAACTCTGAATAAAAACCATCGGGCCACTTATTACAATCAATAAATGAATAAAAACAAACCCACAAACATCTTACAAGAACTATATTCAACATGCAGCATGCCGTGCTGTCCACGTGGTACCTTCATAGCCAAACGGTGTAGGGTCGCTCTTGATCTGATGCCTCTTGCTCTTAAGGCTAGACGAGAGAGGAACTAAGCACAAACACGCATTTCCTTTAGCAAAGAAGTCCAGCTCATCTATCAAACTCTTTCAACCTATCCACCCAAGATTAATTATCACAATAATCTTTCATTATTCCCCTGCAGTTTCATTACAATAAAAGAGAATAATGGGGCCGCAAGAAACAAAAGGCTCATGTGCATCTAAATCCTCATTTACATTCCCAGAGCTGTGCAGCGGGGCTACACTGCTAAATGTCACGCCACATCCCAAATGTCAGCTTATCAAGTCAGTATTTATTATTCAATGCAGCTGTCCCTTCATGTTTTTAGGGGATTCATTTGCTGTGAAGTGCACAGTTTGATTTCATACGAGCTGGAATGAAGAAGATTGGGATGTCAAAGGTTCATAGTAAAATATGAAAAAACGTATCGATGCCAGTCTCTGTAAAAGGCAGAGGTTAAAGGTGCACTACAGGACTTTCAGGGCAGGCCAGAGCTTTGAATGAAAGGGACAGGCCTCTGTTTTCAAGGGTCGAAAAAGTCGGAGTAGTGTAAACAAGGCGTAACCGTAGCAAAAATTATGCGTTTTAAAACTAAAGCATACTAGTGTTAAAAGGGACCTAAGTTTGGGGCCATTAAGGTTTATTATTTTAAAGTAATAAACACTTTAAGTCAACATGCATGCATTAAACTAATCAAAAGTGGCAATAAAAGCATCATGTTACAAAAGATTTCTATTTTAAATAAATGTTGCTCTTCTTTTTCCATAAATCCTGCAAAAAATGTATTACACTTTCCACAATAAAATTAAGCACAACTATTTAATATGCTGCACCAAGTCAGCATATTAAAGGGGCCACATGATGCGATTTCTATTTTTCCTTTTCTTTAGTGTGTTACTTTGCTCTTTGTGAATGTATAAGATCTACAAAGCTTATTGTCACAAAAGGATTTATTCTCTCTAAAAGAGAAGGCTGATCCAGACCTGGCTAAAACATCTCATTAAAACATGCAACCACATGTTTCCATCATGACATGGAAATATTTGCGCAAATGTTCAAGCAAAGAAAGAAGGTGTGGTTTCAGTAACGCAGTAGTGTTGATGCAGCCATGTCAAGGAGACGCTGAGTGTTTCTGTGCCACAGCAAAAGCACTTTATTTGGCCTTTCAAAAGTAGATGCAGTTAGGAATCATGGCTAAAATGATTTACTACGGAACAAGCCAGATGTTCAAATTAGTGCGAGGCATTTTATGGATGACCAAAGGAGAATAGCTGGATGGTCTTTTCTGAAAAAAAGGGATACATTCTGCTGACAATCTGCCGCTTTTGAATCATTGACTGTAAGTATGTTTTGTTAATAGTTTAAGTATTTGCTATTGACTGTTCAAATGTGGAGTTTTGCATTGTGTTGTGCGTGTTTGTGTCTTTACATTTGCTTTGAGAGCTGAAACTCACGATTACAGTAAGGAGCGTTACATATCCGATGTGTGCTTATGGTGTTCGACCAATCACAATGCACTGTGTCAGCTGACCAATCAGAGCAAATAAAAAATATGTTTTTGAACGTTAAAGCATGCCAATTTTCTTTTGCACCAAATACACAAAATAATGATCTTTAAAAGCATCATATGACCCCTTTAAAATAATTTCTAGAGAAGTGGAATAATGAGGCAGAAAAATACATTTTAAAAAGTTATTTTAGGTTAAGTTATTTTGTGCGCTTTACTTTGTTGTGTCACTGGGGGTTTTATGTCTTCTAAAATAGCAAAGAAGTGATTCTGCTCCAAATTAAAAGCACAAGCAGTTTTTGTACCTTTATTGCGCGGCGCAGAACCGACAGTCGAGGCTAAAGAAAAGCGGCGTGTGACCTCTGTCTCCTTAGGTGCAGGTTCTGAAGTGAAAGGCAGGGGTGGGTTAGCAGTTAGTCTGGTTAATAACAAAACAGGATGCAGTGGTGTAATGAGAGACAGAAGACTGCATGTGAAAACCTATTTGATGTAGACTAAAGTTAGCTAGGTTTAGCAACAGTGCACAATGCTGCCTAACACATCGACTCTAATCTCTTGCTCTACTTCACTGTCTACCAAAATAAAGTAATGAAAGTAAGTCATCTAATGAAGAAAGACACATAGACTGACAGACAGGCAGGCAGACAGTTTTTTAGATGGATGGATAGATGGATGCTAAAACACTGAAACACATTTGTTAGCCTCACTTCGGCCTTTAGGCAATTCAAGTCAATGGCACATATGAATTTTCTACTCGAAAATGCCAATGCTGTTTTAAAAATGTCAAGAGAATAGTGTAAGCTCAGTGTAACACTACACTATGATGTTTGCTTGAGCTTGAAGTATCTTCTGTTGTCTTCAGCGAAGGCTGACCTGCTTTGCACACAATTGAGATTCCTCAGAGAATTCAAATATTTTGCGATGACAAAGCTCTTGAGGGTCCCACATTTCTTTCAGAAGTCACTCACATCGGTTTAAGTGATCTCAAAGACGACTGACAGAGTGATGACAATGAATTTTAACAACAGGGACAATAGGCGCACACCAGGATGAGATGATGGATGAGTCCGAACAGAGAGGAGTCATGATGCTGTACCGTTACCTGCGGGGAGAGACCTGCGGTTTGACAGGCCCTGTAAGGTGAAGCGCTTTCTAGCGAGAGCAGATCGCTCCGAGCCGAGACTGGCGGAAGCGTCAGCTAAAAGAAGAGAGGAGGACAGGGCTGCAGTTAAAGCGGCAGGTAGAAAATGATGGAGGGTGAGGTGACCAGCAGGGAAAAAGATCTGTCATGAAAAATAATCATTTTGTCTGTGACAGAGCGGCCCTGTTTTCATTGTATTAACCCCTTCGACTGATATTGTGTGTGAAATCCAAGACTCAGGATTTCATTCTTCATGTGAATGTCATACTGTATACAAACACACAGCAGAAGACACATATTTGACATATTTACAAAATATGTCAGGTTTGATTGAATGATTTCTATTCATCAAAGAATCTTACAAAAATGATCATAGTTTCTGACAAAATATTAAGCAGCTATTTGCTTGATAAAAATAAATAAAAAATAAAAATAATAATAAAAAATAATAAAAATAGGAACATTGATGATAATAATAATAATACACATCTTGATCAGCAAATATATTAGAATGATTTTAAAGAATAAATCTTGTGATAGTGAAGACTGGTAGCCTGGCTTCCGCGAATATAAAGCTCATACAAGCTTAGTCTGGCCAAGCTGCCTTACTACCCGCCTTCTGGGAGGCGGCTTAACCTGCGTCCATCAAATGCCTCTGTATACTACTGGACGAATCTACAACCAATCAGACCACTCATTCTAATGACGTATGCGTAGCGGCGGAACCTGAAGACACCGTAACTAGTTGTAGGAAAATGTCTTTACATACTTTGTAAGTTTTGTAGGGTACTTTAATTACTTCTGCTCCATTTTTAAAGAAAACCTGTCATGAAAATTTCTCAAAACAGCTGCAACAGCAGACAGAATCGAACGATTGTTGCTGCTCAGTACACGCCAGCTTTGAAAGCCGGTATGGTTTCCGATCGCAGAACTACTGCGTCATCGCGTTACACCTGCCTCTCTGGTGCTGGGGGTGGGGGGAGCTCTTTTCTCATTGGTTCCCATTTTTTTGGGAACAGAAATGCTCTAAAATGTCAGCTTGGCCAGACTGACTTTGCTCGCGAATTTGAATGTAGCGTCACAAGAAGTATGGGCGGGCCCAGGCTAGAAGACTGGAGTAATGACACTGAAAATTCAGCTTTGTCATGACAGAAATATACATTTTATGTATTCAAATAGAAAACTTTTAAATTGTAATGATATATGACAATTTAATATTTCCATGCATTTTAATCAAATAAATGCAGTATTTATGAGCTTAGATAAACTATATGGACATCTAGCGCAGTACCGGGGCTGACCGGACCCCAGGCATGCACACCTATACTGAGCCTGGCGTCAACTGCTCCACCCAGTCTGACTGCCAAGGATGCTGGAGGATTCTCTACCAGGGTTCGTCACCTGGGGAACTTACTAGAAGAGTAAACAGCACTCGCATCCCCTGTGAGGAGGAATGTCACAGCAAGCGTGACACGAGTGAAGCAGACGGGGCCCTGTCCAGAGCCCTGAGGCTGCTTGCCCATTGAATGTGGCACCCCAGCCCACCATGGAGGCATCTGTTTTTACCACAACATGCCACGACACTTGTTCTAAGGGCACCCCGGCCCTTAGAAACACAAGGTCTGTCCATGGCCTGAAAGTGCGATGACAAGCCAGCATGCCCATCTCGGGTCTCGGGAGTGTAGCCAGTGCTGAAGTTGTCTCATATGATGCAATCCAAGTGGCATGACTGTGGCTGTGGATGCCATATGCTCCAGGAGCCTCTGAAACCGTTGCAGTGGAACCTCTGTTATGCCTCTGAAGGAACTCAGGCAGTTCAGTACTGACTCCACACAGTCTAAATCCACACAGAGAAAAGAGATTCTCTGCACAGGGGAGACCTTGCTCTTTCCACAGTTGACCCGAAGCCCCAACTGTCTGAGGTGCTGAAGCACCAGGTCCCTGTGCTCGCACAACTTCTGATGCCCGTTTCCCTCAGTGGGGCAAAGGATGCCCTCCGCGACCTTTGTAAAGACCCAACGCCACAGATAACAACTTCTGTTTCAGCTTCCTCTTAGTTGCAGTACTTCAAAGCAACAGACATAAACTCATGGCTACGAAGCAAAATCTGATGAGTGGTTGCACCTGTCGCCTCTTTATACCCGGATGAAGGGGAGTGGCTCAGGATTGTATAACCACTTGCCAATTTTCATTGGCGTTTTCTCTTAAGCAGAGCGAATCAGGGCTCTAGGCAAGACCCCCAGTCTGTCGTTACGACATAACTCATAGTGACTGACAGACAGGGAACTAAACACCTGTCACAACCCTTTACTCACTCAGAATCTGCAACTTGACATGACAATAAGACCAAACAGGGTGACATTTACCCCAAACCATCTCCACAAGAGCAATCCAGGTGAGACCGACCGACTCAATACACTCGGCATTATAACAGCGATTCATCTTAAAATACCTTGCCAATGGGGATAGAGCTTTGAAGTGCTAACCAGTAACCAATTACCCTTTGGCAATTTTACAGCCATTGCAGCAGAGATTAGAGATAGTGGCCTAATTAAGGAAAATGCACTAAATGGTTAAAAAGTAAGTAGGAGAGAGGACAACAGACAACACTCTGTGATAAATGGCGAACCTAAGAGTGTCTGTTGACCGTAGCAGGCTATGAAGGACGAATACTTCTGCTTGTTTGGTTGGTTGGTTAAAAAAATGGTAGGTTTTATGAGAGATTTATAATGACTCTCACCTCGTTTCTGACGCATATTTGGGCCTGCATCACCACGCCTGTAGCCTGTTTCAGGACTGGAAGAGTCAGACTGCCGGAGAGCTGTTTTCCGCATATTTCTGTCAAAAAAAAGCTAAGTCAGCAAACCGGTAAAAAAATGCAAATGTCACAAGAATATGTGTACTGTATGTATGCATACAGTGGCTCCACGCAGAAAGAGAGCTCAAGCCATTTTCAGTCAAAGTATTTCACCAAAACAAAGAAACTTTCTATGCATATATATATATATATATATATACTCCTGTCCTCAAGTTTGGGTTTTGCAAGTTTTTTAAAAAAAATAATACTTTTATTCAGCAAGGATCTATTCAAATTTGTCAAAGGTTGCAATGGAGATAAATAAATGCTTCTCAGTAAATCTTCCGAAAAAATCAATAACAGATTCCATCAAATTATAAGGCAGCACAGATTCCAACACTGATAAGAAATGCTTCAGAACGATTTCTGAAGAATCATGTGAAAAAATTTACAGACCCCAAACCTTTGATGTTTCCTTGACAAGAACACGAACTTCATTTAAATATACAAGAATAGTTCAATATTGATAAGGATTCGGTCATGTGCTTCATATTCTTACATTCGAACAAGGAAACAGATTAGCCTAATTTCCATGAAACAATATTGCAGTTTGTAGGAAAATAAATAAGACACATCATGTTCTTAGTACATCATTAATCAGAAGTGTGACTCACAAACACTATTATATCCACCATAAGTAAATATTCATATGTCTGCACAAAGAAAAATTAGGTTTTACTCTCATTAGACGCAGACAGCTGTGAAAATGAAGCTATTGAAAAGAGACATTTTTGGAGCGAGGAGGATATAAAACTACAGTATTAGAGAAAAACGATATGCTGTTCAATATGTACAATTATTTATCCAAACTTTCTGGGTGTCAAACATTAATGTGAAGAACTACTCCCACAGTTACTCAAGTGCAATTGTTAATCAACACTTGCGTAAACACAAGTGAAGTTGGCTTTACAGTACATCCACTAAACGTTACATCAGGGCCAGTTAGATAAAAGCAAATTTTAAAAATGGCTATGAAATACCTCATAGGAGCATGGTAGATGTTCTCTGTAATCTTCTGATGAAGTTGACTTGCTTCTATGCCAACATGTGTGAGAGAAAGAGAGAAAGCGAGAGAGAGGTCAAACAGAAGTTATTCAGTGTTCACGTACTATATTCACATAGCACACAAAACACCTCCAGGACTGTTTGGTCTTTGATGTTGATTTCAACGCCATTACTAACAACCATGAAAACTAAAAACTTCAGATAACATCATGTCATCCGATAGGCCCACATCACAGCCCACTTCTCTCTTTAGGTTTTCCAAGCTGTGAGAAGAGCTGTGTAAATATACGTATTTATTTAGGGAGATGTTTCAGTTTGTCATTGTGAATTCACAATTCATTCTGGCTGTACGTGGTAGCTGAATCATGTTTTCTCCAGGGTAATATGTAATAACTTTACTAGCAGACTAAGTTTGCGTGAAGGAAGAGGTTTGCTCAGAAATACCTCGGCAGGCTTCCAGCTGGCTTGTTAAGACTTTGCGAATCTCTGACACCCACGTGTTCTTCACTTCCATAGAAGGGGCCTGACAAAACATTTAGGACATGTTATAAGAATGGGAATCGTTCCAGTGTGGGACAACAGTTCCCTCTCATGGCTAATAGATGGCACAACATGGCACTTTCAGAAAAAATCAGATGAATAAACCCTGATGCAGAACCTGATTTTAGCACGTTGAACTCAGGACGTGCAAAGGGCACCTACTGTATATAACACGCAGGAACTTTTGCACACAAAAAAATAATAGCCTCACATTTGTTCAATCAAACATTTTTATATGTTTAAACACTTTGTTTACACTCAAAATTATTGATGTTATTAACACAATTTTGTGTCCTGTACCTGAACGATGTAAACTTCCTCTCTTCCATTGTACCAGATTTCAAACTTCTTGATGTCCCCCTTTACATTTTCTGTGATTCCCACCGAGCTCATCTGGGAGAACAAAAAATACAAACCTGATCAGTTTTTAATAAATGTAATCTCTGTTCAAAACAAACAAACCAAAAAGACAGCTTGGTTAGGTATGCTCATGACCAGCTTAAACCAGCTCAAGACCAACTGCAGACCACCTTAAACCAGCTACCAAGCTTTAAAACATGCCTAACCAGCTGGGGTTTTTTCAACAGCGATATGATCTAAAACGTGTTTATTTTAAGCTTGGCAGACTTATAATTCACTATTCATTTTGATACACTGATCAGAATGGTTTAGGTGGAAATGTTTGCCTATAAGTCATTACTCAACATTAGACGCAAATTTGTTAGGACAAGGATTTTTCAAATTAATGCTTGATGTCACAATTAAGATATCAAATATTTGCTCTGAAAAATAAACAAGAACTTAGACCAAATAGGAAGTTGCCACGTTGTTCAGGTACAAAATATGCCTTCGATGTAAGCTCATTCGGTTCAGCCAGATGTTAACCATTTCATTACTTAACCATGCACAAATCTCTGATGATATTGGTCCCACCTTTAATGAGTGTTTGAAACTGTAGGAGGGGGATTTCTCATGGCCATCAGATGTTTCCTCACGTTTCTTGCAGAACAAAAGCATTTTGTGGTAGAGGAAGAGATGTCTCTGCATGGGTTTGAAGCGTGCCAAGTCCTTCACTTTACTGTGACCTTTCTTATGGTCTGTCCAAACGTTAAATGACCCCTGCATGAGCAGTTTTCCCAAATCATTCAGATTGCCCTGAAATCACATTTAAGACTGATATTAGTGCACACACACACATAAAAGCAATATTAGTACTAGAGCTGTTAGAAACATGTCAGTGTCTTTGTTTTGTCTTAAGATGCTTTTTTTTAAGGCTTGTTCATAAATATGACCTGTTCCTGGGTTAGGCTAAGCCCTCTCTATAAAACCGAGTATAATGTAATGAGCAGAAACCTCAAAACCAGTAATGGCGATCTGATGCATGGAGTCATTGACTGATTTGATGATATCTAGCATTGTGGACAGAGCTTCCTCCAACTCGGCGGTGCCCTCTGAGTTCTTACTGCACTTCAGCATCTCCTGTAAAACGAGATCAGATCGAGAAGTGTGTGTGAAAAAACAGTCTTATGAAAGTTAGTATATTAGCGTAATTTAAAATCAATATAAAGTCAACTGAGAGATCTCCACCTTGGGATACAAGCAAACTGGAAAACATTGGGGAAAGACTTACCTTTAACATCAGTTGGTACTTAGTGATTCTCTGCACCGGCTTTAGCAGATAGGCATCTAACGAAAGCTTGTGGTCTAGCCTTTTCTGACACTCCTACATTCAAAAATCATTAAAAACACTTTTAAGATTTCAAAGATAGCTAGTCTTCTTCAACTAGGGAAATACTAAATAGCAATACTAAAAACTGGAGTAGTGATGCTGTAAAATTCAGCTTCGCATCAGAGAAACAAAATACATTTTCTAATAGGTTTAAATAGTAAACGGTTATTTCAAATTCTAACAATATTACTGTATTGTTGAATACATGCAGTCTTGGAGTACAAAAACATTAGGAAATCTTACAGACCCCAAACTTTTGAATAGTATACTTTAAAGTGTATATATAGGTGTGATTATAAAAAAAAAAAAAGTCTCACCTGAAAGAACATACTGTCCCCACACTGCCGCCACAAAGCCTCCGATCTCGGCTTATTCTGACAATATTTCTCATAAATTTGTAACTCTTCCTTCTAAAAGACAGCAAATGGAGACAAGCCTTAAGATTCTATTTCACATGCTGTAGTTGTTCTGTATTTCACAATAATGTCACTCACTCGCTTCAGAAAACATGTTCCTACTAATTCTGGCTTTTCCACAGAATTCTCTAGCTCTTTGAGAAAGATCCTGTCAAAACAGAATGGAACAAATCACTAAATAATAAATGAATAGCAGAAGGTGATAACTGGACAAAAGGCAGCGAAAATCAGCTCACAATGCTCTTTCTCAAGAACAGAGGCTCCTCATATTTAAAAGAGGAGCATTAACAATTCTCTTAACTTCTGCTTTTATTTCACAAGAAATAAAAATAATTCGAGGAATGACACAAGGGTGAATAAATTATGAAAAAAATTGCGCCAACTATCCATCCGCTCTCCTTTCGCTGAATCATCACATGATTATTTCTAAGGAAACACTGTTTATATTTCATCTCTGTCAAACAAATCAATACAGAATATCCAATATCAACAACAAACACAAAAGCCTTTGAGGACTCGCGCTTTTCATTACTGACATGATGACAAGTTTTGGTGACTCTAAAAGCACAAAAACAAGGCTGCAGCTGGGAATGATGAGCAATGATTAGCGGCTGTTTATCTGCACCCGACTGACGCAGTAGAAACAGGTGCTGAGGAAAGACATATGGGGAGACACACAAACCCGCTTTAGGGGTTGTTATTTTCATAATCCTGGACTTTGCTGTAACTCGACACTAGGTGGGAGACAATGAACTTTACAACAATAATTGGTAGCATGAGGCCAGACGAACAATGGGCCAGTCAACCCTTATGGATTTTGTGTGAAAATCCAATATCGCCAACTAAAAAACCCACCACACCCCGATTCCCGACATACTATTGTTTGTCTCTCTTTACACAACACCCTTTTTGATAATATAATTTGGGTGTGACGTTTCCACTATAGGGAAGCATCGGAAAAGAAACTAACCTAACCAGTTGTTCTAAGAGCCCCGTCAGGAATGTGGGGTCACGTTGGGGGAGGGTCTGGCTCATACTGGACATTGGCACAGTCCTTTCTGGAAAATCCAGTTTGAGCTGCTAGTGTGTTTTGGAACATGGCTGGTTTCTATGTAGCTGGTGCAAAGTGAACAAGTTTGTTGCTTGTCCAAAGTGGTTTAGCTTAGTTTTGAGCAGTTAGAAACTGTTTATAACCTCATTAAGTGTCGTAAAGTCAGTTTCCTTACATCTGGTGAAATTCGTAGATTTCAGGCAGATTTCCAAAGAGTACTTCTTTCTTGTTTTCCAAAGTTGGTGGGATCAAATAGACCAGCTCGGGGTCATCCAGTGCAGCGGCATAACCCTGCACCAAAATAAACATGTCAAACAAAACCACAGTTAAATATTTTAACACTGTACAACAGATACATAACTGATATACAGTACTGTACAAAAGTCTTAGACCATTAGTATTTTCACCAACAAAAACTGGTTTTAAGTCAGTTATTTCTATCTTTTTTTTTGGTAGGTAGGGTTTTTTGAAGCATCTTGGAGACGTTGTCACAGTTCTTCTGGATTGAGTCTGTCTCAGTTTGTTCTGTTCATTCCAGACAGACTGGATGATGATCAGATCAGATCTCTGTGTGGAGCATTAGCTGTTGCCAGACTCCTTGTGCAGACAATAATCTCACTGCATTATTACAATTAATGACAAAAATAATGTTTGGAAAT
>JAUCMS010000012.1:10962307-10974666 GCA_032357445.1 Enteromius radiatus | reverse complement strand
AAATGATTATCATTTACTCACCCTCAAGTATTTTCAAACCTGTATGAATTTCTTTTTTCTGCTGAACACAAAGGAAGACATTCTGAAGAAATTTAGTAACCAGGCTGTTTTGGTCACCACTGATGAAAAAAATACTATGGAAGTCTTATAATACAAGGATATAGGATACTTCCTATAAATAGTACAAGCCCCTTTTGCTCAGTATCTCATTCATAGCATCCCTCCTCCGCCCCTAACTCTGCTATTCCGTGCTATCCTTCCTCCGGAGGGAGCATTCGGGGATTGGGCCGGACGCTGTGCTGTGATCAACCTTCTCGGTCAGAGGGGTCAAGCTCTGAGCCCTCTCCCCGGACACGCTTACTATATCCAATTAATTACAAGTAAGTACGAACTCGTGAATTGTCTTTTGTCCACCACTGATGAAAGAAAGTCATATGGGTTTGCAAAACCATACATAAATGATAATCACATTTTAAATTTTGGGTGAACTACTAGATCAAATCATAATATGGACTGTTTGACTTCCACACAAAACTAATGCCAAGCAAATGCCAGCATACAGTGTCTGAATCCCTCTCGATCCACATCCCTACGGAAAAGGAAGCTGACACAAATGGATACAAATCAGAACATCAGACAGGATCCTGTATCTGCCAAAACAACAAAAACTCCCTTTAAATGATTAATATCATAGACCCTGTCTCCTGGAACAATCAAGACCTCCACCCCGCAACAAATCACACGCAGCAAACAAGCCATTATAAAAAGAGAGAGTGTTTGGCCTGTAACCGTAGAGGCGTATTTCTGCAAACAGAAAGTACTCGGAATCATTTTGTATTGGAATGAATGATGAAAACAGCTTTGAGTAAGCCAGCTGGCCTAATTCAGAACAGTTTGTGTAAAAACAACCACTATACACTAGGATGTTCAGATGTGGGCTGTGTAAAGCTGTCTGACCCAGTCTGGACAGGTGCGTTTGATTACCCCGGCATGCTTTAAAGGGGCTCTCAAGGGAGACTTTGAAGACATTGGCCTCTGAACTAATCGCTTATGTGTGTGGATTTAGTCTAGAAACGAAGGGCAAAGCGAATATGGATACAAACAACGTCAGTTCTTTTTTTTTTTTTTTTTTTTTTTTACCTACAGCACATTTTTGAAGCAACTTAGTTTTTTAGTGGCATAAGATGGAAACTCACCAGTCTGGCATCTGTACAACAGCAGAATAATATTGATTCAATAATACTAATAATAAAGTTATTATTAGAAATACTATTATATTAATCATTATTAATAATATTGTTGTTATTAGAAATAATGTTATAGTAATATTATTAATAATGCTGTTATTATTAGAAATAATATTTTTATATTAATCATTATTAATAATACTATTTTTATTAGAAATAATAGAATTTGTAATTAATTGAATTTAATTTAATTTCAAAAGCTTGTCTGTCCTAAACGGGGTAGAAAATTGTCTTTAGACAAAAGGCTCAACACACAAACATGAATCTAATGATTTCAATTATTATTATTACTACTATTATTGTAGTTTTTGTTAAAAAGATGTAAAAATGTATATAAAAAATGTATACAAAAATTAATATAATCAATATATGTGTGTTTGAATTTTTTTCATAATAAATATAATATAATCATAATGATAACATCTTCAATACAATTAATATAATCTAAATAATAATAAACATTTAACTTTACTGATGATAATGGTGTAAGACCTGTTTTAAGATAAATTTAACTGAGAAATTGCTAGTAAATTTCACAAATAACTACAAAGTAATGCATATTTTTTGCATATTATTGCATGGTTATTTTAAGGATGTTATAATGTTTCTGGTGGAAAATAATACTGATAATAAGAAAATGGCTTTTACAGCGCATACTTACTGTAGTATCCTCTGCATCATCACAATTCATACTGTCCCTAGAGACTCTCTGCAGCATACGGTGCTCTTAGTTTAGAGTGTGTGTATGTGTGTGTGTAAATTTCCGTATTAAAATTATTATAAATATGTCAAATACAGAACATTAAATAAAAAATAAAAAAAACCTTTCAACTTTCAGCTCATTATCTTCTTTCAGTCTGATTGCAGACCTCCACATCATTCACAGTTCCTCTTTAGACTCAAACTGTTTCATGCAAACAAACAAAGCTGAATATGCAAAACAATTCAAAACCACTAAATAACTTGCTCTGGCATTTCTGTTTCCACAAGCAAATTAGCCACAACAATGAATGAACCGGCCAATCTGACCCAGCCATTTAATCCTCTTTAAGAGCGTCTGACAGTAACCACCGCAGCTCTCTCTCACACACACACAAAGACATCACACTTCTCTAGATTTAGAGATTCTCTAATGTGTTGTATCTATATTTGCATCAGAAGCAAATCAGAGTGAAAGAGGAAGGTAAGGACATATGAGGAAGACATACTTCTCCTCGATGCTAAATCGCTTTCCATACACACTTCCAGCAAACGATGGTAGGACTCCATTTCCCCAGTCGAGATGTGGACCAAGGAAAAGGACGCTCCCCGTGAGTGCCGCCCACATACTGAGCAGCGGGACGGGACGGTCTGATAGCCATCCATACTGCAGCACAAACCCTGAACAGTCCAATCACTACGGCTCGCTGGATGGAGCTAGCAGAAGAGTAAAGATAAATCAGAGGAAGTGGACAGAAGCGTCGCCGTCTCTGGATTAAGAGAACTATTCTGGTTCACTTCTCCTGATGGATATATTTACACACACACACCTCCACCTGAGCACTGGCTCTCCCTCAGAGCTGTTAGTACACAACATCCTAACACACACACACACACTCACCTATCAAAACCAGAACATACAATACATTTCTACAGTGTCCTCTATCTATTCCTAAAAATGTATGCAGTTTTATTTTGTGGAATTGTACTATTTTAGTTTAGTTTAGTTCTTTATTATATTTTTTAAATTGCAATAGATATAAATGGACACAAAATATATATATTTCTAAATAATTATTCATATTTAGCAGATATCTGGACAATGTAATATGATTTTGTCAGTTTTGTAATCGAATAAATAAATAATATTCAACACATATTCTCAATGAATTGTAAATTGTAATCAACTTCTTAGATTTTTTCATTCTTAAGACAACATTTGGACTCAAAGTTCTTGTTTTAAGCATAAATCTAAGGTAGTAAACTTTTGGTGGTCAAAATTGAACTTTATGACACAAGAAAAAAAATTCTAACGGGGCAAGAAAAAACTCTCTAAAGATATATTCTCTGAAAATTGAACTCACATGCAATTTTCACTGAAGAAGTGAAATATCTGCTGTAAGATTTACTTTGAAGCAAATAACTAGTCAATTTCACTAATATTACAGAGAAATCGGCAGCTTATTTACAACTTTGAAAAAAAAAAAATCTAAAATATTTTTGTTTATATTTGCTGTTGGATTGTTTTTAGCAGAAAATACTGCCCCCGACTTCAAGTATTCTTGATTGATTTTGTGTGTGTGTGTGTGTGCACGAGTGTCCCCATAAAACATGTAAACACAACAATGGTGTGCATGTTTATGTGGTTTATGAGGAGACAAATGTGTATAATGACATGGGTATGACATAGGTATTACAATATGAAGGTGATTTATGAGGACATTTTCGGTGTCCCCGTAAAAAATATACGAAATGGTATTTTTTTTTTTTTTAAATCTAAAAATGCCTGTAGTTTCCTGTAAGGGGTAGATTTAGGTGTAGGGTCAGCGTAGGACAATGGCACATACAGTCTGTACAGTATAAACACCATTACGCCTATGGAGAGACCTCGTAAACCACACTAATGAAAATGTTTGCCTTCATTTATTCACTTTAATATAACTCTAAACCAGTACATGTAACACAAAATCAAAAATAACCAGTTTTCCATTTAACAAAAACAGGGCTGTCAAACTCCAAAATGACAAACGCGCCATAAAAAGCGCCTCATCTATAATAGCCCATTCTATTAGCAATGTCCAATTTGTGACTTTTTTCATTTTGCAAGTAACTTTTAAATAAAACCATCTGCCAAACGCAAAAAAAGCTGCGCAAGTTATTCCAGTGATTCAGAGCCGTTTTATTTTCTAACAATCCTGCTCAGTGTTTGGTGTAGTCAGATACTGATAAGAAAGCTTCAGAAGTCAGAAGCTTTCAAATAGACGAGGGTCAGACAAAAATGAAATGTCTTTTATTCTTTATTCACCCATGTTATTCCAAACAGACTTTTTAAAGAATATCCTATCCATTTTATATCTGTCAAGCTCCAAAATTACAAAAATACATCATAAAGTATCATAAAAATTTGTCTGTGTTACTCAACTCTTCTGCGTGAGCAACAGAGGGAAATCTTCTTATACTGTAAGTTAACTACTAGCACATTTTTCTGGTCACATTGCTATGTGTCTAATCATTATTAAGCCCATAAACCTCTTTTTTTCCTTGCAGAAACACCTCACAGCTTCCGACCAAAGCCAACAGAGCTGTAACTCTCTCAGAAAGCACTCCATATATCACTCTCAGAAACATAGAGGACAAGCACAAAGTTCCTCCTCAGGCACAAATGTTGTTAAAATCTGCTTGAAAAGACTTACACATAACTGAACCCATTGTGCCGACGGTCCTGCGCCGCGCAAGAGGTCCCAAGAGCCACGGTCTCCCACAAACTCAATCACTCCGGAGTGTCTAATAAGATGTTCTGGGAGGTGTGTATCCCTATGAAAGGCAGGTAGCACACTGACATGCTTTCTACAAATATCTCTGAGAATGCCAGAAGCACCGGTAGTTTCCTCTTCCTCTCTCTCCCAGCGAGACATTCATCACTGCGCAGCGCTCTGTGGTTAAAGTGCGTCAGGAAGAAGTTCTCAAAAACACACAGATTCCTTTTCCCCTCTCCACCCCAAAACAGAGCCCTGCCACACACACACACACACAAACCCCTCCCCACAACCCTCACACATGAGACGGCATCATGTGGCACTGACTGTTAAATCTGAACCTGAGGACTTGACTTTTTCAGTGGAAAACAAATGTAACGTGCTGAGACTGAGAAACAAAAAGTGGGCAACCAGCCCAAACTGTGATTTCTTGTATGTCTGAGCACTCACTTGTAGGTGAGCTAATGTTTCATAACTTCAGACATTCCTGTGGACGGAAACCTCTGAGCGTGTAAAATAAGACACTCTTTTTTTTTACTCTGGAACCATCTGGATCTCTGGAAATCACAGTCAGTCTGGCACACACTCGAAAACAAGCATACATGAAATGTCCTTGCACTGAGAAAATAATTTTTTGAAATAAGAAGGGCAGTGAAAATTTCTGCAAAAATGTTTTTGATTGTTAAAAGTTTTTGATTTTTTTAATTCGTCTTTTGATTTTTATTATTATTATTGTTGAAATTATAATTAGTAGTAGTAGTGTTGTTGTTGTTGTTAACATTAGTATATTATTATTATTATATTATTTAATACTAATAATACAAATTTGATATTATTGAATTCGTAATTAATTTGATTTGTTTTAGGTTTTCTTACATTATTGTTGTTTTTATTTTAATTAATAATAATAATAATAATAATTAGATATACTTGATAATAATATTAAGTCTAATATTTGTTTTTATTACAATTATTATTATTATTATCATTGTGCATTTACAGACTTTTTTTTATATAATATCATTAATCATTTTATTGGCATACTTCTTATTTATTGACATGCCATAATTTTACTTTATTATTATTATTATTATTATTAACAACAAAAACAATATAATAATACTATAAAATAGTAATAATTATTATTATTTTTATTATTATTAAATATGAATACACAAATTATTAAATATTATTATCATAAAATGAATATAAAAAACAGACATTATGATTCTAAAAATTGACAGTTTAATTCTAAAAACTTGTAATAAATTATAGCTCATAGCGACTTCAGACAATGCCAAGATATTAATCCTGAGATGCATTAATTCTACACATGCATACTTAAAGCACTTTATTAACAGCAAGCAAGTAACTCATTGAATAGAGTAAATATTTCAGAAGCATATAATTTTGGATGCAAATAGTCTTAGATTGAAAAAGTGACCCAAAGTCCTGTCTATGGACCCTAGCAACCACATAGCAACATGCTACAAAAAAAACCAACACCACTATATCTGCCAAATAGCAACACACACTGGCAACCACTGTTCAAAACTCTAAAACCTGCTATGGATTAACTTCTAATCTGATTATTTACAATATGAGGCAAAACAGACAGATGAATTATGAATTATGACCCCAGAGTGTATTTTCAGACAATGTCTGCCATATAAAAACAGCACATAATCTGATTACAGAACTCTATTTTAAGAGGATTTCTGTGGTAACCCTGATATGGATGTCATACAGCGACACTCAGTAATGCCTACTCCTCTGTCTTAGCATCCACGAGAAAGACTGCAAAACACTCCTCACCAACACAAAAGGGGATGAGAGGGTAATGTCCTAAAGCTTCAGTGACTGACAATCTAATGGAGTCCATTAGCTGAGAAAGCGTGTTTAGCTCTTCCATATGACTGAAGAATCAATCGCACACTGAGCTTGTGATAAATTAAGCTTTTGTGTGAAACAAGATCTCCCTACATCAAAATGGCTTACTTTAAAGAAATCTAGAGCTTCAAAGAGAACTTCCTGTATCTGAGCAGCATAGACAGTATGAGTATACAATATTGATTAACACGAGTGAAAAACTGAACAGATATTACACACAAGAGCAGACGGGGGTGGAGAGAGGGGGAGGGGTTGGTATGGAGGGAAGGAAGTACAATGACCTTCCTATTGTTCACCTTTTTGGATTTGCTGTTGAGCGTCACTGCTGCCGTTTTATTGTGAGTCCAAGTCTTTAGAGATACTGTCTTGTTGAAAGCGGTCTGGAATGAAGCCCAGTTTTTAGGGGCAATACGTATTACTAATAAAAACGTTTTCATGTATTTACAGTAGGAACTTTACAAAATTATCCTAAATATTGTTGGCATAAGAGATCATAATGACTCATTCAAACGATCATTTTGACCCATTCAATGTATTTTTGGCTATTACTACTAATATACCCCAGCAACTTATGACTGCTTTTGTGGTCTAGGGTCACATATAGTTAGGGTTACTTGCATGTTCATAATTTATTTATAATTTATTGTTATTATAATAGTAAATACATGACACATCTGGAACAAGGACACCTTAAAATAAAGTGTTGCCAGATTGTAACTTTCTATCCACCAAAAAAAATTAAGCAGCACAACTGCTTTTCAACATGATAATAACAAAAATGTTTCTTAAATCAGCATATGAGAAGGAGCATGTGACACTGAAGACTGGAGTAATGATGCTAGAAATTCAGCTTTGAACGTGCACAGCAATAAATTACATTTTAAAAGCTATTAAAAAAAGAAAGCTGTAAAATGTAGTAATATTTTAAAATATTACCGCTTTTGCTGCATGTTTGATCAAATAAATAAAGCCTTCCTACAGAAAAATACTGCTTTGATATGAACGAGACTGATGTGTGTTTCTGTGATGCTTAAGCTTGTGTGTGTGTGATGCTGGGAGTTTTATCTCTGTACCCGTGCCCAGTATTTGGCTTGTTTGTGTTAATCCCTTTATCCTGATTAGTTTAGGATGACTGACTAACACTGTTTTTTTATTATTTTAAACATCTTTTAAGCAGCACTGGAGTCAGAATGACTGTCGAAATAAAGTGCAGACTCTCAAAGTGAAGTCAGTCTAAAAACAATAGAACAAAACAAAAACAACTGTGTTATAAAGTCACAAAAAGATCTTTGTACCATGAAAGAACTGCTACAGTATACTTAAAAAAATAGAAAGAAAGTTATACTTTATTTTAAGGTGTCTATGTTACAGTGTAGTTTTAATATTGATATTAATAATACTGAGTAATATTAACTACATGAACATACTATGTAGGGTTTTATAGTGTTAAAATTACAGCATTACTGGCAGCTAGTTGCCAGTAACTTACTGTAGATTTAAATTCATGTCATTTACTGGCAACAGTTTATTCAAAGATAAATGAACATTAAACATTAATACTGGGCACAGCATAACTACAGCTATTTTTTTAATGTATAATTTATTGTTAGTATAATAGTAATTACATGTAACATGTAACAAGGACATCATAAAGTCAAAATAAATACTTTTTTTTTTAACATTGAAGCAATGTTTTTAATATGTTCTCCTGTTTATTATGTTCAGCATCACCAAAAAAAAACATATTTATGCCACATTCATCTTTAAAAGTGAAGAAAAACTGGTATAGATGAAATATACACAAATGTCTGCAATATTTTTATACTTAAACTTGTATTTAAATGTTTTTGGTCACCAAGTCTGCATTTATTTCATTAAAACTAAAGTAAAGGCAGCAATGTTATTAAATATTATTAACATTTAAAATAACCATTTTCTATTAAATATATTTTAAATGTAATTTATTGTGATGCAAAGCTGAATGTTCAACTTCATTACTTCAGTCTTTAGTGTCAAATGAAAATGAGTTTTTGATAAACACTTATTATTATCAATGTAATGATGAATTATTGCATACTAATTATTATTAATGTTAAGAACATTATGATGCTTAATGATACAGGATTCTTCGATGAACAGAACATTATAAATGCCTTTATTATCCATTTATTGCAGAGAAAGGCTATTAATGATTTTACTTAAACTTTAAAGGCTGTGCAAATATGAATTTCAGCTAATATATGCAAACATAACTGCATTAGGCTCAGCTGCTGTTATTTTATGTAATGCTAGATTGCTTCATCTGGCATGTTAAATATTCATGAGCTCGATACCGAGAAATGCGCAATCTATCACTTTGAATTTAACAGGAGAATGATGTCACATCTGACCAATCAGAGCGCAGAAGCCTCCGTGTGTTTAGTCATCTTGCTATTACAGGCTGGATGCTCACATCTGTGACTCACTCACGGAGGCTAATGCTGATTTCCTCTGAGCAAAACAGAGCCAGAAATAACTATCATTTGTCTGTTGTTTGCCCAAAACTATAGGCAGGTTTGAGAGGCCGTCCGACAAGTCAAACATTTTTACAACGCTTCTCATTTCTAAAGTCCAGTTCAGTGAACCGAAAACAAATGGTTGAACCATTGTTTAAAAAGCTTGCTGGTTTTCAGTTGGCTCAAGCAGCGGTGTGTTATAATGCGGATAATGAACTTAGGAAGCAGCGAGTGTGTGTTTAAAGCACAGAGTGTCTACGTGAATCAATATGGCTGAACTGGCCCATCTCAGTTTCCATGGCAACGGCCTTTACGTCCCCCGAAGGCTGCAGTGGGGGTGGCAGCAGCGCCTCTCTCTCTTGCAGGACAGCGGGGAACAGCACCATGGCATAATAACCTACTTCACTCACTGGCACGGGGAAGCACCTGGATATTCCCATGCTTTTTGTGGAACGGGAAGATAAAAAATACAACCGACTGAAATAAAAACCTTCCCAGAGAGAAGACGCGTTTAAAATAGGCAGATTTTATATTCAAGCAGATTTGACTAAGCTGATTTTTGAACAAATAATTCTGTCAGTTCTCTCATGAGCCGCATTTATTTTCTGAATTTATTTTTGGCATAAAATATAACTTTTTATAACTATAAAATTAAGATATGTAATTCTGACACAAATGGGTGCCATAATCTTATTCAACAATCCTAATTAGCCCTAGTTATAGCTTTTAAAACTTATTATATTAATATTAATACTAAATATTAATTTATTCTGTTCTATTACATTCCACACATTATTTATATTTAATTTCATGATATAGCCTACTATTATTAAATACATTTTTAATACAATTATTATTATTAATATTGAACAAAGCATGGATTTAATGGAATGGAGCCTTAATTATAGCTTTTAAGACATATTATATTAATATTAATACTAAATATTATTCTATTCCATTGCACTTTTTTTTAACCAGTATATTTATAAATTGTTTTCAGTTTGCATATCACAACAGATTGCACAATTACAGAAAAATTATCATGCGTTATTAATAATAATTAGTAGGAGTAGGAGTAGGATGAGTGATAATACTACTACTAATAAAATCTATAATACAAAATATCTATTTATTTTGCTAAGGAGCTACATGTGACATAGAATATGTCTAAGCTATATTTATTTTGCTAATTTGTTTTTAATTTATTCTAATTAAACAGGTGCCAAATCAGAAACTAAATTAGCAGGTAAATCCTATGCAAAGACATAGCTTTCACCTCCACAAAGCATGGAAATAACAGTAAAATAAAATAAACCTACATAATTCTGCAATTTCCGCCTTGAATGATTGATGTTAACATGACATTTAAATGTTAAAATAAAGCAGAGAAGTCCAACTATATATTAATCCAGCTATATTTCTATCACTGGCCATCACCTCATGGTTTCCAGAATTGTCTGTCTGCATCTGAATCAGTGCTGGACAGATCAAGCGCAGCTGTAACACACCCCCATCAGCCTCAGCAGTGAATAATCCACTCACCAACATGGGTGATGATACAGTCCACCCTCTGCTGTAGCTCCAGTAGAGACATCTCCTCTTCTTCCTCCAGCCTGCAGAGCATCTCAGGGTGTGAACGGTGGCCTCTCCTCTCCTCTCCTCCGCAGCTCACCCGAGGGCTTCCCCGCTCCGCTCTCACAAAGACAGCAGCCACTCCCAGCCCGTGATGGAGACTCCAATGGAAGACACCGTGACACCGGCAGATCAATCCGGCTCTTTTCTTCTACAGCGCGGAGGTGCAGAGAGGCTTTTGTGATGTTAATCATTCATTCTGAATCTCAGCGTCTGAGTGATGCTGGCTGGACTTTACCCGGCTCTCAAACCAGCTCTATGGCTTCTTTCCTAAAGACCGTGTCAGGCACCAGGAAGGAAATTAGAGGGAGGCTACAGTACCTGCCTTCAGAGAGACACCGAGCTCCTTTCACACAAAACCTGGAACAATGGATTCAGTGGAATGGAACCTTGTTTCAATACAGCCTGGAGTAATAGTCCTGTACTTGTAATGTGTCATTATTGAAACACTAGTACAGTATATTACATTATATTGTATTAATTTTTTTATATTTAACTTATTGACACATTATTGGAAAATAATATTAAAATTGCATAAACGCATATAGCCTGTATTGTATAGTACAAAAAAAATTGTATAGCTATTTTTTATAGGTCTATATATATATATATATATATATACACTGTCCAAATCGCTTGGCCTCTGTCGGGAAGCTGGATCATTAAATTTTAATTTATTATATTATTTACATTGTTAATATAAAGCTATATAATAATTAAAATAATAATAATATTAGTACATTTCTATAATATACTATTATCATTAATGCAAACAGGCTGTATTGCAAAATATATCAAATTATATTCATATACTCATACTCATATTATATGAATTTATATTCATTGTTGCCATTAAATTTAGCAATGCATTAAATTAATTAATATAACATTCATGAATGCACAAACATTCATATTGAATATTACCATATTGTATTAATATTCACATAACCATATTGAACAATGTATTTCATTAGGGTTCCTTTTTTTAAATATTAATACTGGTGTATGTCTTGATCTGTAATAATATGTAAATCTGCATTCAAAATATATAATAATAATGATCATCCTTATTTTATTTCACACTACTACTACTACTACTGATATATTTAATAATAGAAACAGCAATAATAATAATTACAAAGGTTATTATTATGCATATTTGAATAAAACAATTTTTAAATATTATAAATATCATATATATATATATATATATATATATATATACATATACATATATATACATACACACTATACAATTGTGTTAAATTTCATATTTTAATATATTATATATATGTATATATACTTGCGTTTTTTTGTTGAGTGGCAGCATCAGCATATGTCTGAGCTGTGCTCTTTTCCACATTTTGATGTGAGCTGATGGGCTGCTATCATCTTTCTTGACAACATTGCCCTTGGGAGCCAGATCATCTCCTTGGAAACTCTTGGTGATGGGACGCCATCTGTGCTCCTGCCATAACATGCAAACTTATTGCCCTTATTTTACTCATTAAAATAAATTAAGTACAGTGCTGAGCGTTTATGATGATATGTGCAATTTATTCTTGTATTATTTACTCGGGGGGGGGGGGGGGGGGGGGGGGGGGGGGGGGGGGGGGGGGGGGGGGGGGGGGGGGGGGGGG
>JAUCMS010000012.1:10945549-10962297 GCA_032357445.1 Enteromius radiatus | reverse complement strand
TTTTTTTTACGCCCCCCCCCCCCCCCCCAAACAGAAACAGCCACTTAGATTTTTTTAACATCCCTGCTAAATGTGTTCTGCAGTTCACCGCGACGCTCTGAATAATTAGATAAACAAGACAGCTGGAAATGAAAAAGTAGCTGAAATAAATGTTTCGATAATTAGATGGAGACAATAGAGCACGATAAACATTGACCTACTGAAGTTTCACCGCCAGATGGCCATGTAGGTCTACTTACTGACTTGAGCAATAAAGCCTCTCCTGCAGCGCCTCCTGCTGGACACATTGACTCAAAATACTGCATATGACTTTATATTTACTTCAAAAAGTTATCAATCGTAAATCTAAATGACACATTGAACACATATGTTACAAAATTACATATGTTAATTCCTTACCAACTGACCCTCCAAGAAATCATCCACCATTATTTAATCCAGCTGTTGAAACAAAGGAGATGAGGAAGGGTTGTCGTCATTTTTGTAATTTACAGCATCTTCGGTCCTCTAGGCAGATTAACGCACATGAGCGTAAAACTGTATTGCGTTGCATTTTATATCTTTTTATAAATGTATAAATTCAATTTAAAGTTTTCTCTCTGACTTGTCTGAGATGTTTAACATAAAAGGGGGAAAACGTTGCAGAGCTGCTTAGCCATGACGCGGATTTGTAGGCCAAACGCTAAATTGCCTCGAAAATTTCCGGTTTTTAAAATATCGGTTTTAGATTTGAGTAACGTCTGTTCGGTAAAGTTAAAAAATAAATACACATAAATGTAAAAGCCACAACAACAACAAAAAGTTATGATGCGTCAAAGCAGAAAAAAATACATTGTTGTAGCCTGGTTGTGGTTCTTATTTAGCAACATAATTGATTTATGTAGGTGTTTCGTGCATTTCACAATTAAGGAATAATTGTGTATACTTATATAACAGTACGTTAAAGAACTATTTAAGCAAAATTAACCTTTCTTAAAGACGCGATTTATAGACCATTTCAACGATAATATAAACAAACGTTACTGCGCATGCGTACTTTTGTGGTCCCCTACATAACCTCCGGTAGGCATCCAAATAGAATCAATAACAAAAGATAAATCCTTCTAGAGTAGATTTTATATATATAACAAGCGAAATATGTTCGCTGCGTAAATCAGACGGATTTATTAAAAGTGCAAACTCTCTGCCAGCAGGAGGTGCTTTTAGCGCGAGAAACGAGTGGTTTCCCTGGTAACGGTTGTAGATAAAGCAGCTCTGAGCTTACAAACGCTGCCTTGTATGCAGGATGAAATGAAAATTACATTTTTCTAAAGACAGCCTACCTTCAGAAATACAGTGATATTAAAAAAACTCTCACAAGACGGTATTATTTTTAAAGGTGCATTACATGCTCATGTTTTTTCACTGAAGCCTTTTGGAAAATCGGTCGGTTTTATATCATGGCAGGTCGTCACAAATAAATAAATGTTTGGGAAACACATCCCACAGCACAATAACCCGAGACCAACTTCATTACTCATTATTAGTAGTTTGTAGCAGGCTACACTAACCAGACCAATAAACAAACACAGACCTGAAGTTAACTTAGGTCCAGGCGCGTGCACCCGATGAAAAGTGGATATTTTCAAATCGCTAAGACCAACTCTCTTCCAGGTTTTAGGACTATATACTGCATAGCTCTATTGAAAATATGGTGCTCATTGAAAGGCAAAATACAAAACAAGAGAAACTGGTGTATCTTTTATTGTTAAGGTTTGATCAAATCTGAATGCTTCAGCTGGACAGTAGCATTTCTATAAATGCCTTCAACAACCTGAATCTTGATGAAGAAACTTGTGTGACCAACCCTGTTTTTACTGTTTTCATTGTCTTGTTTCTGTGTCCTGTGACACCCGAACAGTTTCATGTGATTGGTGGACACTAAAAGACCGGTAACACTCACTGTCTGATTATTAACCTTGTGTGAGGGCATCAGAGCTGGGAGCTCTGCAAGGTCATCTTGGGAAATTACAGCAGTCAATTCTCCAATCGGATTGGCTCAGCTGGAAATGGGGTTAGACTCCTTAAGGTTTGTCCACAGGAAATCATCTTCTCCTCGTGAAAACCCCCAAAGGATGCTAAATTATATATTGCAAAGAGAGCAAACCAACTGTACACTGAAAATGTAACTACTGTATGCAGAATTTATCGGAAATAGTACGAAGAAGTCATTTAAATTTATAGAGTAGCCTAATTGAAGGATACAAGATAACATCTAAATATCCATGCTATCCTTTCTAACACTGTAAATGAAGAAAATAACAATCTATCAATGTTTTACTAGTGTGAATGAATAAATTAAAAGATAAAAATGACTGCTTACTAGCATGGTTTACGGTGCTCTGAGGATATTTAGGAGTCACTAACCTTGAGATGGTAACCTTCAGAGATCTTCATTGTGAAATCGCTCATCAATATTAAAAAAAAACTTTTTTTTTTCCAGCTTCAGTTTCCATAGACAGTTTCCTTTAAGGCCAGTCAGACCCAGAACAAAGACATGAGGAACGGCTTTCTGGAGCTATTTTGCATTGCATCAGTCCTAAATTACAAACAGAGCTGGACTTCAGAATACATCACCTATACACTTAAATAATTATGTGTTCAATTTCCATGACACTTTAGGGACTGATGAAATATTCCTATATAATCCATTACAAAACACACATTGGCATCGGATTGTTTGCAGTCACATTTATTGTGTTGAAAATTGCTCACAGTTGTAACGATACATGTTCGTGAATGAATAATTTAATAAACAACAGAGGTTGTTTTCAGGAAGTGATGCTTATTTTACAGTGAAATCAACAACTTTATACTGCAGACATGTGCATGACATAGATGTGCGTGTCGTAGTTTTGTCAACCAACCTTTAAAATGGCAAAACACTGTAATAACACTGACAGTAACATGAAAACATTCAATTCCCCCCCAGTCTATACATATTTAAATCTATCCACATATTAAATAATTTTGTTATTGAGGATTCTACACATAGACAAAATACAGAATCACATGTACATGTGTTGATGATAAATGGTAGACTTGTCTCTGGTTGGTGCGCAGTATAACGCCCCTCTTATGAAAAGGAATATTATTGCGTTTCTTGTATGATTTTTGTATTAACGGCAGTACTGGTATAATTAGTTTGTTCAAGCGATGAGGTCTGTTCTTGGCTTACAAAGGAGTCTTGAAGAGGAGCCCTGCCACTCAACAACATTGTGAAAACGTACTATACAGTTATATTATTTGCAACGTTTTGACAAAATATATGTTTACTATTATTTGCATGTTTGAGAGCTACACAAAATGAGATAAAGCTTTGCAATATTGTTTTTAAAAAATAACATGAATTTCTAAATATGGATGCGATTCATATCAAGAAGTTCAGGAGAAACTTTCGTGGGCTAAAACGAGCACAATACTGGCTCATGTGTTTTTTGCAGGTTTTTTTGGGGAAATAGTACCGAAAGATTCACAAAATGAGAAAACTGTTCATAAAAGTACTTTTAAAAATATTGGTCACTTTTCGTAAGTAGTAAATGTTAACATCAAGTATCTCATGAAGTGATGCGGACAACATTTCGACACACAGACACTGAAAAAGCTGATAGAACTACATCTGCATCTTCTGTCAGAAATTGCTTCTTACTTATTATGATATTTTAACTATGCCAGCAAATGAATATTTAGCATTTATGCGCAATAAAAAAAGAATGGATTTTATATAATAAACCTATTCAGACGAGGAATTTCAAAAGGATCTACTTTCAAAAAAATATAAAACATACAAAAAACACTCTACCCGGTTGAAAAGAAAAGTACCTTACGTTATTTTAAAACTTCTATAGGTGAAACTACAGTTTGACTACAATTGAACTGGAAAATCACACAACCCAGCAATCTTTCTTGTGGGCGGCAAGTTCAAACGTACATATTCAAATGTTTGAAATAAACATCTCCATACACACACACACACGCGCACGCACACACACACACATAAAAAACATGTAAATATAACAAGGTGCCTTAGCACAGACTGGCACACACAGACCTACAGAACAGAAGCATTTAGTGGTGCTTGCAGTGTGGCACGATACAGAGTGTTTCCAAATACTTGAACTCACAAACTCGTCTCTCGATCCAAATCTGCCTCCTTTTCTTTATCGTCTCTTTTATGTCCAATAGCAACTTCAACGGTTGAGCTGCAGGATAACAGAAAAAGACTTGCGTCATCATGGAGAAAAACAGACTTTGGTGGTCTAAAAGCTGATGAGAAACAAGAGTGTGCTGCTGTGACAAAGAATACACAGTGTTTTGTGTGAGCTCATTATTTATAATAAAAAGTAAGCAGATTTAGATTATTCAAATGTTAAACTGATAACTGAAATTAATAACTAAATAATTCATATTCAAATTATTTAATTATTAATCATTTAATATTTAAAAATTTAAATATGTGTCATATTTAAACATTTTAAATATTAAATAATATCAAACATTTATTTCACAATTAACCTGTTAATGCATTTGTTTCTTTTTTTGAAAAACAAAAAACAACTAAATGTGTAATTATCGTGCCAATATTATCGTGTTAAAGTCTCTCATAGCAGAACATATTTGCTTATGTATAATTATTCTAGACTTCATTTTCCCCTCTGGTAAACAGAACATATGAGTTTAATTCATTTCAAAAATAATTACACACTTGACCCTTTATTATACTTGTGTTATTCTTATTAAACAAAAACCTATAACACTAGCATCAACACTATTCTTTTTCAATTCTTTCAACTTATTTTCTTTTTTAAATGACCCTCTAACACTGGCACTCTCTATTTGATTTCTGTTTTACTTTTTCATTTATTATTAAAGAATGATAATAAAATACACTGCATTAGACTAACTAAGACTTGTCATAACACGTACATACTGTATCATTGCTCTTTTCTTGGTTTTAATTGCTTCTATTGTCCTCTTTTGTAAATCACTTTGGACAAAAGCGTCTGCCAAATGACTAAATGTAAATGTAAATATACTACATACAGAATTTAATAAGAAAAAGTGAGTGAGAAAAGAGTGATTGTGTATGTAATGCTTCGACCGACATTATAGGGTCAAAACTGGCTTCACAATGACTGACTGTGAATTCTGAGAACATGCTAACTATCTTTATACCTCAAAAGGCTAAAATAAACACACTAAACACTTTTTTTTATTAAAACTCTAAAAAAACAAAACCAAAAACCCTCTGGTTAGTTCAAATCAGCCCTGAATATTTTCATTCACGCAACAAAATGAAACAGTGACGTCAAATTAAATAAAAGCATTTTCAGTGTTAAAACAAAAAAAGAAACAGCATGAAGTGCATTTAATTAATTGCATGTGTTAACTCTGACAGCCCTATTTTCCATGACCTCAGTGAGTTAAGTATATAGCTCGATCAAAGCTGAAATCTGCTCTCCCTCAGATCATCCAAGATGAGTATGAATTTGTTTCTTCATCAGAACAGATTAAGAGACATTTAGAATAACACCACTTGCTCACCACTGGATACTCTGCAGTGAACAGGTGCCTTCAGAATGAGAGTCCAAACAGCTGATAAAAACATCACAATAACCCACAAAAACCAGGGACTAACTTTTTTTCTTAGGCGCGCCAGCACAAACGTTAGGTGCAACCAAATTAACATATAGGCAATATTGACATGTAAATGATTAACTTACACCATGTTTACACCGAACGAGACAGTCTCGTGCCAGCCTGCAACAACTAAAAGCTGCGTTCACACAGCAGCAGAATACGGTCGTCAATCCTGTTTGTGAATTAAAAAGCTGTGTGTTTATAAGAAACAAATCCATTAAGGTTTAAATTGCCTTTAAATTATAATTTCTGGGCAAAACAGGATTCCATAATCCATATCTCCATCACTGTTTGAACTGTTTGTAAAGGGTGCTATATATGTGTATATATTTCTCTCCTGACAGATATAAATACATTTTAGTTGGAATCAACAATGTAATTTTTTTTCAGCTGTTTCGACGGCACCCATTCACTGCAGAGGATCCACTGGTGAGGAAATGATGTAATGCTACATTTCTCAAAATGTTCAGATGAAGAGACAAACTCATTTTTATCTTAGATGGCCTGAAGATGAGCATATTGTGACCAAATTTTCATTTTTTTGGTGAACTACTTCAATTGAAATTGTGCATGCGCTAAGCCTCGACCTTTAACCTATCCAAAAAATCATGCTTTTCCATGCATTTAACATTCTCAACAAATACACACAAACATGCACACAAAGCCTAAAATGCTCTGGAACAAAGAGCTTGAGTCTCACAATGTGATGCTAGTGTTTTTAATAAGATGACCTTTGACTGAAATTATTTCAGTGTAGCTAAGCAATGATTTTTTAAGAAAAGGAAAAAAGGTTTTGAACATGTAAGAAACATGAACCAAAAAATGGAGGCCAGACACCCACAGCACTAGTGTATACACAGTGATCGTGCACAGACGGGTTTGGGTTGCGTCTTACCTTTGATAAATCAGCATCTGAGACATTAGGAGAGGGAGCTTATGAGTGACAGGGATGAAAAATTCAGTCATAATATGAGCCTGATAGTCACACTTCCATTTTAAAGAGAGCAGCAGCACTTTATAATGCAGTGAAGATCCTGAAGGATGCCAGCTGGATTTAAGAGGAACCATTTCAATCCATTTCACTAAGATTCTTATTTAATTTTTACTGGAAGTCGATTCCAAATTGGAATAAAAATATTTTAGCAATCCTGTATATTTGTTAATATTTTCTTTAAAAAAAAGCTGAAGGGGCTCAGATATGACCAAACTATGATCTGAGAATGAAAATGTAGGCTTCTGGATCTTTTTTAAAAGTAGGAAGTCAGTTTAATGTTCCATAGGAGTAAAATGTCCCACTGTAACAAACTACTGTCTATTATTTTTAGTCTCAGTGTAATGTTTGCAGGTGTGTGTTGGGATTAAAGTGACGTGTTTGAATATTGTCAAGCGTGTGAGAGAATATTCAAACCTTTTGGAGCTTTGATCTTTGTTGGCGCTGTCAGTGTTGAGGCCTTTCCAGATATTTCCAAAAGACGACTTTGTCATTTCGTCTGAAATGTTGACTGTGGATGGATCATCCCTTGATGAACGCAAACACATTTTTATGCAGTTTTAACCTCAGACTATTTCTGTTATATCATCTGTTTTTTGATTTATTCTTGTCATGGCAAAGCTGAATTGTATTATTTTTTTCTCCAGTATCACATGATCCTTGAATAATCATTCAGATATAGTGATTTGCAGCATACTGATGTCCAGTTGTGATGCTTAGTATCTTTGTGGTCTTTTTTCAGAATTCTTTGATTAATAAATAGTTCAAAAGAACAGCATTTATTTGCATCTGTTTTATCAGCATTTATTTTATCTTTTGCTGCATTATACATATTTGCTGTAACGATTCACTGAAAAAAATCTCACTGACCCAAATCTTTGAACAATAGTTTGTTTTTTTAAAATAATAATAATGAAAAAAATACATATATACATAATTAAGTAAATAAATGAATTAATAAATGTACTTTGTATAATATTTAATAATTCAATAAAATATTTTGTTCAAATCACTGAATCAATATAAATACTCTAACAAAGCTATATTAGGGATCGGCAGGTTGCCCATTTTAAATTGTACAAACACTGGATTTATTTCTACTTACTTAAAATGCCCCTCTAAGGGCACCTGTACAATTCCTTCATCCTCCATCAAGACACACTGATTTTCCTGAAAGTCAAAATAAAACATGTTGGTGATCTTTTATTTTAAAGCATTGTCTGCAGTGATTGGTCATTGCCGGCCAATAGCGTTGTTGCAGGCCGTGACCAATAGCAGTGTGTAATGGGGGGTGGTACCTCTTGCTGTGCATCTTCCATTTTTTTCTTCTTGCTCTCAGGCATGAGGTCATCAAGCCAGCTAAGATCTCGCTTTGAGAAGACAAAATCCAACAGCTTACGGATGAACACAAGGGCTAAGACCTGCAACAAAACACACAGACATCACATGAGATAAACAGACACACACCCACACACCCACACACACATATATATATGTATGTAGTATCTACCTAGATTAACATACATCTTACCATCATAGGAAAGACTATGGCAGCTCTGGACGTTTTGATGACCCAGAGAAGCACCAAACAGCTGAGCTGGATAATGGTGAACAGGTGGACCTTTCTCAGTGGGACGTGTCTCAGGTAGATAAAATCAGGCTGGTGTTTCGCTGGCATCCCAAACAACTTCAGACGATCAAAGAACTGGACGGCAAACACAAACATATCTAATAAAATAATAACTAATAATTCAGTGTTGTTAACAAAAAGGGAAGGTAAATGTTTATTATTAGATTTAAAAAAAATCTTTAACTTAAAAAACACTGAGAATTAGAAAAGTTGACTTGGCAGCTAGCTGAAATAAAATATTATAAATTATATTATTACACGTATTAGAGATTATTAAATATTTATATTATTAAACCATCAAATTACATTTCAAAATAAATCAAATTAAACTATTTAAATAAAATACATTATTATTATAAATTAATATATTATGATATAAACTATTCTTAGAAATTATAATATAAAACTTAAATATTTAAATTATTAAACCATTAAATTATACAGCTAAATGAAAATATTGAAAATATTTAATTAAAAAATTACAATAGCACATATTACTAAAACAAACTAAAATGAAAACTGCAAATATGAAAATAAAAGCTAATAGAAAATATTACTAAATGCTATAACAGTACATAAACAAAACTTAAATAATATAAGCCACTCCTGCAAACATCTGAATGAACAACTATCAAACGCAATATATGAATTCAGCAATTGCAGTACCTGTATGCCTCTGAGAGACGATGCTCCCATATAGAGGAAAACGCCATATAACACAGGCATTGGGATATGCTGAGGACAAAACCATAAAATAATAGCCATTATTAATGACGAAACAAGTTGAAGTTTAATGCAAGCATCATGTGTTGATTAAACTTAGCAGCCTGAGTCAACCGGAGCTAAATATCACTGACCTTCAGGACAGAGGTCATAAACACTGAGCTGCCCATGAGGACGAATATCATGAGGCCGGTGAAGCGCTGCTCTCTGATGCCCAAGAACTTGGGCTGTTCTCCAGGCGCGGAGCATTCAGACTCCAGCTTCAGGCTGTTCACGTGGGAGATTGACAGCACCGTCGCAGCCACGAACCACGGCAGGCCCATCAAAGAGCACACACCCAGCATCACACCCACCACAAACAGGTCCAGATGATACCCACAGCCTTTCTGCGGAGGAACACAGACACAACAAAGGACATCAAGTCTACAAGAGTATTTGCTAATGAAGCATATTGAGAAGGACTTGGCAACACACCTTCAGCTTGTGTTCCTTCCTGTTAATAATAACAGCAGTGATTTGTTGGTCCATGAAGATGAGGATGGTGCACAGCAGAGCTGGGATGACGGTCACAATAGTGGTCCACCACGGGTTTGGTCCTAATGGACTGATGAACCAGCCGCGGTCATCTCTGGTTGGCTGTGAGAGATCATCTGATTAATTATGAGGATAGATTTATGCAGAAATTTACAAATGAAAAGGACACAGTAGCATAAAACCTCTTAACGACTCACTTTAAACTCGTTAGGAACCTGCAGTTTGGGGGACGGGACCCCCAGAGCGTAGTCGAGCAGAACCATAGACATGATGGTGATGAAAACTGCAAAATCACTGATAATGGCCCTCACCTGTTTAGAAACACACAGAAGCAGAGTAAGTGCTAGAAAATAAACATACATCTGAGAGCCTTAAAAATATGAACGGTTTTGCAGTGCCTTTTGACTACTGGCCAGGTATAATAAATATTGATTATCTTATATTATTAAAAAATATATAACTATGTTTATAGAGAGAGAGAGAGAGAGAGAGAGAGAGGAAAGGAAAGGAAAAGGACATGACATGTGGCCCATACTCAGAATTTGTGCTCTGCATTTAACCCATCCAAGTGCACACACACACACACAGTAGTGAGAAGTGATCAAACACGCACGCACACACCGTGAACACACACCCGGAGCAGTGGGCAGCCATAAAGCTATCGCTGTGGCGCCTGGGGAGCAGTTGGGGGAATGGTTATTCACTCCCTCCACCTTCAATCCCTGCCAAACCTGGGACTCGAACTTGCAACCTTTCGATTACACACCCGACTCTCTAACCATTAGGCCACGGCTTGTGATATTTCACATTATATTATATTATTTAAGATAATAAAGACTTAATTTGAATTAATTTGAATCAAAGTAATATTACATTATATATCATTAAAAATAATAACTTATCAATATTAATAATAATAAAAATATCTGAATATATATCTAAGATATAAAATTAATATGCAATTACATTATATTATTAAAGATAATAATATCATCATAATTAATTATATTAATAATAATAATTGTATTAATAATTTTATCTTTAATATATTTAATTGTTTTATATAAACAAATATTAGTTTTATTGTTGCTATTTACATGTAATAAATGTAATATAATATAATATAATAATCATGTGATATAATAATAATAATCACCTTATATATTTTTATTTTCTTTAAAAGCTAACTTTGACAGTCCAACAAAAAAAACATTTCATGCAAATCTTAGCAGATAGCTCAGATCAAGGTGCTACATTAAAACACACATTTACTTTCACAGTTGTCTGTACTATTCTCTACTGAACCACACACGAGTTTCTTGCCTTGGTTGGGAAGTAACGGCTAGTCTTGAACTCTTTAAGGAAGGAGGACATGGCAACCGTGGAGAAGAAGAGAATGACACACCAGAAGAGGACGTCGGGAATGTATGGGCCGTGATGACCACAGGCTCTGCCCACAAACTCTCCCCTGTTCTCCACACAGCCCTGAGACCAAACACAACATACAATAATCACATCTGCGTCTGATGAAGAATACAGATAGAAACTCCAGAAAAAAAGAGGATAAAATCATATACGGTCAAGTGCAACTGTGGAAATATCACAAGGATTTAGATTGTGTGTTGTATATTTGTGTGCAGGAGCTTAAATATAAAGTGAAGGGAGGGGACCTGAGGTGAATGAGCAGAGGATTTGCTTTTATTAAAGTATGAGACTGAAATGTATTAACCCATATCTGAGCCACAGAAATGAGAGTGGCGTCTGTGGGAATGTTCAGGATGATATACTGTTTTTGCTGAAAGTAGTATGCAGTACTGTAAACTGTATGTAAATTTTCTTTATGTACAGGTAATCTATATTTGTAATACAAAATGTGTGTGGAACATACAATCCCACAATGCAATGTGCTTAATGATTAACACATTTTGTATCCCCACAGTGCTCTGTACATCATACATGTACAGTAATTGTTGTACAGTAAAAAACATGATGCAACTGAACTGAACTGAACTGAACTGAACTGTGTGAATTAGATTCAGAGAATGCATTTGTGTGTCCATAAATTCAAGAAATGCAAGGAAAAATGCCCCAGTATGGCTTTTTGTCTTACATTTATATCATATGATGAAACTTAGCAATATCACACGAACAAGAGTTTAGTCTTTCCTGAATATCTGAGCAAATTAAAATGTGATATTGATTTTATACTACAATAATAGACAAGTTAATATTGTAACCTTAAAGTTTTCTGCCAAATAAAACTAATCCAAAACAACATTTTGTTGCTGAATAAATACACATTTTCTGAACCCAGTCACTTGCTTCGTTTTTTGAATGAATCAACCATTTGATCAATTCAGTTGAATGAAAGACTCACATTAAGACTTTGATTGCCGCCACCTACTGGTTTCGTTAGTTTTATATTTAAAGTGTGATTTGGCCACAGTGCTATTGAATTGAATTTATTTTTTTTTAAATATCTACTCAATGTTTTTCTCATTTACCACATTAATGTCTATATTTTGTGTGTATTAATTAATGTGCCTTCATAAACAGTGTGTCACTTTTTGTGGAAACTTATTCACAGTTATATACATTAATTGGCACATCGTGTAATTTGAATAACATTTGGGGTAAAACTTTACATAAAGCCATTTTTTATAATAATAGGAGTTTTAATGTATTCATTAGGTCTTGTAATTCACCTTATAATGCAATCATCTCATTAACAACTGCAACCACAGTTAATAAATTATAACACATTGTTACACTACGCATTTTAAATTCAGTTATAATTATTTATAATAAGATGTTTTATTACAATGCACATTATGGATCATTATACCCTTTATTAACCCTTTCTAATGCATTATACATAAAGGCATTAAGTGTTACCTAATATTTAAATGCTTGAGAACCTTAGGTAAGTATCACTGCATAATGCCCATTTGTTTCTCATACTGTTTGTCAAATAAGCATTAAGCATAGGTAGTACTGCATTTAGAATGAGGTGTGTTCCAAGATACGTCAGAAAAATTGATGATTATGATTTATGAGCTAAATGCACATGCCACCACCATAAAGTCATAAATAAAGGTTACACTTTTTTCAAAATATCTTCCTTTGTGTTCGGCAGAACAAAGAAATTCAGGCAGGTTTGGAAATACTTGAGGGAGAGTAAATGATGACCGAGTTTTCATTTTCGGATGAACTATCCCTTTAAATGCACCTGACATTTATGAATTCCCTGCTGGTAAATACAGACTTCCAGGAGGACTTTAATGCACCAGTAGTCATACTCACCTTAACATCCAGACCTAACCAGTCAGTCTCAGATAAAGTGATGTTTTTTTCCTGCCAGTAATTCAATGTGGCATTGCTGGGATCTTTAGGCATTGTGCACGCACACCTGCAAAACACACATAAATACATCACAATATATATGCTGATAACTTCATCAACACGTACAACTGAACTTATAGAAGTGACCTTGAGGAAGACCGATGTGTGTGTGTCAGTACTCACGAGTACTGAGTGAGCTGGTTGAGGTCATTGTGCATGTTGAAAGGGAACGTTTCGCCCAGATGAATGAGTTTCTCCAGAGCCTCATAGATGAAAATAATGCAGATGAGGGAAGCAAAGGCTTCCTCTGTGAATCGTGTGATATAACACACCAGTGAACTGGCATCTGTGGCAACCAGCAGAAGACACAAAAAAGCCGTCCACAGACCGATACACACACGCAAGGAGAGGTAGGACAAACCATACTCTCTGAGGAGAAAAACAAAAAAAGGTTTGTTTTATGGTAAAATTATAGGTGAATTCACTAAACAATGTAGGCACTAGTGAATTCCCCTAAACTGACTGAAACGATTCACATGCGTAGTGCAAATTAAAGGAGTCTCACTTGCAGAACTTGAAGAGGATTTTCTCAAAGACCAAGACAGGCCCCGTGCTGCCCAAGATAGTGAGGGGCTGCCCAGCAAACAAAGAATACGCTATACCTGTCATAGACGCTCCAAACAGAGACTCTATTGCACTCTAATAAAGAAGCAGAAAGAACAAATGATCAATCATATCAGAATCAACCCATCGGTTTTAATATATGTTTTTATGTGTCCTTACTATGCGCCCTTCCGTTGCTTCTCCCAGCAGACCTCCGAAGGTGATAACAGGAGACATGCAGGCGCAGTACAGGAAAAGGAAAGAGGCGAGACACTGCAAACTGATGGCATCGGTGTAATCTGACAGGTAGTGAGGAGCCTTACGCTTGATGTCCATAAAAAAACCGCCAAAAAACCTGACAATCCAAATAAAAGAACATCTCTGAGATTCAGTTCTGTGATTTGCAGAATTCGCAAACACTAAAATACATGGACGGTACATTTTTGAAGATTACTCACTTTCCTGTGCGCTGTAGCTCTGGTCCTCCGTGGCCTCCGTGCTCCTCGGCCTCCCCGAGATCAGCCCCTCCATTGGCCAGAGGAGGAACCTTCCGTTTTTCCTTCAAGATGGAGACACAAAACCAACATTGCTACTGATCTCATACCAGAGCTAAAAATAGGTCTATTCCACTTAGTGATGCACTAAAGTGATTGACTCTGCAATATAGTTCATATGTTTTAGCAAAACATTCCTCTCTTCCTCTTATGATCCTAGCTAAGTTTATAGACAATGAATAGTTTCTCTGAAGTATATTTAACATTATGTGACATTATTTACAAGCTGCTTTATTGACATCTTTCTATTGTTAGAAAACTGATGGATTTGTGATGATGTCATAATGACATGAGACATTATGGGCCGGTTTCCCGGATAGGAATTAGATTAAGCCAGGACTAGACCTTTGCTAATTTAGGACATTTAAGAATTTTTAGAAACATGTCTTACAAAAATGCATTATCTGTGAGCATTTTAAGACCAAACAATGACAATGATGTATTGTAAGATATCTCAGTGCAAGCCTTTTCCAGTTTATTTTAATCTAGGACTAGTCTTAAACCCTGTTCGGGAAACCGGCCCTATACCTTTTAGTAAGTTGTACTATGTCTTTCAACATAACAGCCAATGTTCATTCACTTTAATTCTAGTAGTGAAGAGATCATCAGTTCAAAATATTTTTGGTTGAATATATTTAGTTGCTGACATTTCTGTACATCACTTATTCCAGCACCTGAAATGAATCATTGCATGGAGTTTGAGAACTCAGTCACCTGTGAGGGCACGTTCTTGGGTGGCTCTATTCTGATGGAAGGATCCCACTCGCCTGGGGGCAGCACAGTCACCTGATCCAAAAACTCATCGATTCCTGCCACAAGGTCAGAACGATCCTTTGCTTTATAAGCTACATCATGGAAAACCTGGAGAAAAGAGCATCAGGTGAAATTGGCATACATAACAGCCTGCTGTCTACAGTATATCATCATATATAGAAATAAACACAGTGTTGTTCATAGTACTGACCTCGTCTGTCATGAGCGTGGCAATAGAGCGGCCAATCTCATGGTACTGAGGCCCTTTCCCCATTGGCCCCAGCAAAATAAAGAGAAACCTATACAACAACATAGGACTTAGTAGTGAACTCCACTCAATAACCACCACTCAATAAAATGAACCTGAAAAACTGAGACATTAATATGTTTAATGTGTTTTAGGCTCAGATCTCTCGGCTCTTACCTGGTGGTGATGGGAACCTCCGCCAGGCCGTTGAGCAGCACAGCAGGGGACAGACGGATGAAGGCCACCACAGGTTTCTCTAGAAACTCCAGTTCACCCACCAAGATGTTGGATGCCTCAGCCCCAGGTGGGATCTTCTTCATGAAGTGGAGATCTATCTGCAGACACAAAAACATGCTTCCTCAACAATATGCACACAAAGCACAGTGTTGTCACTGAAACTCGTTTCATGTTTCACCATTTTTTAAATAATTAATTTAATTAAATGACAAAGAGTGCAATTATCTGATCTAAAATACAGTAAATTAAACAGTAATATTGTGAAATACTATTCCAATTTAAAATAACTGTTTGTCAGGGTTGAGGGATAAGTCGAGGACTCAATATCGTAGGAGATAGGGCTTTTTATTAATCAAAAAATAAAAGAAGACCACAACAAAAACAACCCCAAGGGGAATATAAGGGGAGCAAATAAGGAGGGTAACATGGAAAGACAGGTTGGACAAATAAACCAATAATCAGGAAACAAGATGGGTGGGGTCAAGACAATTGACATGAGAGCACATGGCGCACAGGAGACAAAGACAAAAGCCATGTGCTCTCACAAAACAAAAACACAAGCACATGGCCAGTAAAACCAATCACTGGCCATGTGCGAAACAAGACACGAACACGCAGCTAATGAGAATACTCATAAGCCATGTGTTCGCACAAGACATCACAACATGAAGGGCATGCAGCCAATGTAAAACACTCAAAGCCGCACAGCCACACGAAAACAAAGACTCTGTCACAAAACCATGAATACATTAGACAGAAGAGACAGAACCCTGACACCGTTTTCTATTTTAATGTTTGATGTATTTTCATTTTAAAAATTGAATTTATTCCTGTGTTAGGAAAAGTTGATTTTTCAGGAGCCATTACTCAAATGATTCCTTCAGAGATTATTCTAATATGCTGATTTGATGCTAAAGACACATTGTAATCAATGCTGAAAACAGTCATGCTTCTTAAATTCTGTCTTTAAATCATTATGCGGTTTTTTTAGGGTTCTCTGATCATGAATACAATGTTTAAAAGAACAGCATTTATTTAAAGTAGAACTCTTTTATAACAATATAAAATTCTGTACTTTGCTGATGAAAAGTATTTTTTTAACTTTTGAACAGTAGTGTATATTTGTATATTTAAGCTTGAGAATAAGATTTACTACTGTCCGGAAGGTGATTCTTACTAGAGCTTAGATCGGGCCCAAAAAATTAAACCCGATCCTACCCAAGCCCGTGCACCCTGTGTCCGAGCCCGACCCGGTCCAATTAACTTTGGATGGCATATTTAATAAATATGTTACGTTTTAGAATATTTTTAAACAAAATAAATATTTCAAAGCCTATTATAAAACGTAGTGCAAAACCGCTTTTTTTGCAATGATCTAAAAACATGCAAAACGAACAAGAACTTGACCTAGTCTATAGGCATATAACTTAGCAAAATCAAATATAAATCGAATAA
>JAUCMS010000012.1:10926465-10937328 GCA_032357445.1 Enteromius radiatus | reverse complement strand
CACAGACGGCGGGGGGAGACCAGGACAGACAGGAAACACATGGACAAAATAAACACAGAACGCCCACGGCGTTACACCAGTACAATGAAGGTGTTAGAAGCGGTTAAAGGGTATGGTGAGAGGGTTTTTTGAACATTGCTTTGTGTTTGCCAGTGGTCAGTAGTAATTGATTACATGTAATCTGGGATCTAAAAATTAAGTACTTTTAATTAAAGCATGTTATATTTTAAAATTCTCGTAATCAGATTACAGTTACTTTACAATTACATGATACATTTTAAATGTAAACGCACAACAGCACTTTATTTGTAATTTACTGATTTAAATTTATTGAGTTATAAATTGAATTGGATTATAAATAGATAGATAGAATTTTAACAGGAATTTATTAAACATGCAACTAGGGGTGGGCGATATACCGGTAGACACGATTAACAGGTAGAAATTTGTCAACCGATAGAGATTTTGGTCTATCATCTTAATCACGCTTGAGATCACATGACGTTGCACGATACGTAACCACGCAATACATATTATCTTCGACAATGGAAGAAGCAGTATTGCCAACTTATCGACTTTGTCGCTAGATTTAGCGACTTTTTAGACCCCCTTTGTGATATTTTTCCAAAAAAGTGACTAGCAACAAATCTAGCAACTTCTTGGACAAACCTCATCGAGTCTCTGGTAGTGCCGCGCGCGCACCTCTGTGCAGTAGCGGTGAGTTCGCTTACATGTGACGAAACCAACATCAAGGAGATTATAAAGAAAAAAGGTGCATCGTCTGTGGTGTGGAATTGGTTTGGGTATAGGAAAAGTGATACAAATGAGACGAACGTGATTTGCAAGGTATGCAAGAGCACTGTTTTAGCAAGCGGTGGAAACGGGACATTCTAAAACACTCAAGTTAAAAATGCTTGATGTGGCTTAATGCACCTAAAAACTGACGAGGGAAGCCCAAATTTCTGTCAAACCTTCCTTGTAATAATCATTAACTGCTGTCAAAAGAACAAGCCCATATTCGACAGATAAAGTGAATAATATCACAATAAGCGTTTTCTCCCCTATAGAAGTCCATTAAAAGGAAACAGCTTAAGGTGGTATTATTCACTTTCTGTCAAACATGGGCTTGTTGTTTTGACAGTAGTTTGTGATTATTACAAGAAGTATTTTAGAATGTCCCGTGGAGACTGGTATACTCTCAGGCACTATATTAGCACCTGTTGTTCTGAAAAAAAAAACATTAAACTTACAGTAAACAGTATAGTTGTTTATTTTGGTTTTTTTACTTCAAGTATTGCTGCAATTCAGTTTAAATAAAATTACATTATATGAAAAAGTTTCTTTCAGATACAAATTGCTATATTGTGATATATATATCGTTATTGAGGTAGAAAATAGCGTATACCATGATAGAAGATTTTGGTTTTATATTGCCCACCCCTACATGCAACAAAAATTACAATTTGAAGGACTTTTTTTGTGCTCAAATTCAGCTGCAATTAAAACCAAAACCAATAGAAAAATCGAGGTCTGTTCTAGCACCTCACGTTTGAGCTTCCATGTATTTGAAGCACAATTTTGTAATAATAACTTATTCTTTTATCATTTAATTTTATCTGTCAAACTATGTGAGATGTTGTTGCCATAATGTCGTTGCTATGGGTTGTGTCTTGCCTTGGACTGACAGACCACAAGGTTCATGCTTTCTAACCATATCACCACTTTTTTACATTCATGGGTGCAATTATTCTGCATCTTTAATTTATCTTTCACTCAAAAACAAACATGGAACAAATGTTGTTCAATCATTACTTAAAAAATAAAATGTTTTATATATCATTTTTGTCATATTAGTACTGCAATTAAAACCAAACTTTTATTTTGACGGGTTGCCATAAATACCTTTACAGTTCTGCATAGTTTTTACTCAAATGAAACGGTAAAATACTCATTAAGTGACTCTCATATCAGTTCTGGAGATGTTGTTCATGTATTTATGTCCTCAGTTAGTGAGACGACAGATGCTGAAATCACTGCAAGCATCACACAACAGTATGTGTGTAATAAACAAAGCCGCGCATTTCCACCATTCATTCATACAGAGATTACTCAAGTAATTTGAGTCAATGCTTATCAGATCGGATAATGTATCAAGAAATATCAAGTAAAATCAGAATATCAGAATTTTTCCAAATATGAACTAAAAACTCTAACGGCTGCACGTAACTGCCTGCTTAAGTTTTATCGACAACCAGAGGTGGCACAATTAAATTAATTAAAATGTATTATTATAAATAGTAGTAGTACTTCTATTAAATTAAGTAATGTATTTCTGTTGCAGTTTTTTCAGCTAAACTGAACTTTTATTTTTTATGAGTGGCTGTGAAGACCTTTAAACTTCAGTTTTTCTCAAATGAAAGAAAGTTTCTAGGATGTTACGAGTTGCTGCATTTTAAATTGCATTTACTACGCAGACTGCACCCAAAGCGTTAAAGCATTAGTAATAGTGATGCTTGTCTTATAAAAGTAACAATCCCAAAGCATCACTTCCACGATGACTAATTTTTCTCGAGCTGTGCTGTGAGCATGTGTGTGTGGCCACATTCATGAGTGCAAAGAAACCATAAATGGGAATCCAAGGTGATCTATATAGATAACCATGGCAACTCAGCCCAGCAGGCTCATGGGAAGGTCCATTCAATCTGCCTGGCTGTGATGTCATCAGAGTGAGCCCTGATCTCTCCATCTTGTTCTTGGAGGAGAGACGAAGGACACACGTGCACACAGATATTCTGATAACTCATTAACACGTCTGTCACACACGTCATTAGTACATGCATGACAACATAAAGACTTGGAGGGTAAAAAAAAAAACGGCTTGACGGAGCTAACACCTGTGCAAACATATGAAAACACACACACACACACGTTCACACCTCCTTCATGTGTTCAGACCTCACTAATGAAAACTAACAGTGTGTCCCGCAGGCCTGATTCTCTTCATATTAATAAGCAGCTTCCTGTCTGCAGCTGAGGTGTGACATTATATCTGAGATGCCCCACAATCATCATCCTTAATCTTTCACACTTTGTTTCTTCCTTATACATTTCCTCTCTTTGTATTCCATTTGATGATTTTCTGTCGTTCAGTCCCTCTCAGACTTAGGGGCACGCCGAGTCACATGACCGTGGCTGCTCGAGTTGAATAATGATGAAGCAGATTCGCACATGTGGACACAGATTTACATACACACATGCAGTGCAGAGATGGGGGAAGGGTTTGGGGTCACTCTCACATGCCGGTTTTATACAGAGCACAGCAATTTAGACCTTTATTTATTTTAGTTTTATGTAAAAGCTGTCAAGTGATTGACATAATATGCAAATTAATTAACTGCAATTGTAGTTGGAACACTATATATATATATATATATATATATATATATATATAAACACACACACACACACACATACACTCTAGATGGATAGGTTAAATTTACAGCCCTAGCAAATGCCCAAAAGATCAGAATAATGATTTGTGAGTGCAGTTTCAAAATAAGTTTAAGAGATTCACTATAACAGCCATGAATCCCACAGCAGTTTTCTCATTAAAAATTTAAAAAAATCCGTCCTGACCTCATTTTATACTTAAAAACAGATTCCCTCCCTGTCTTCCACAAACACAAACAAACAGCATTTCCACAGGCTTCAAGACACGAATGTTCAATGAAATCAACTGAAATTAAATAACTATTAAAAGCACTTAAGATATGAACATACATCCATTGCATTTTAAAAATACCATTCAGGTTCCAAATCCACAACCTAGCCGTCCAACATCTCCCAGAGCCTGGAGATAACAGCTGCCTATCTATCTCCAGCAGCCGGAGTGTATCTTCCAGCACTTCATCCCTTCCAGAGACACCCTCTTGCCGTCCTCTCATGCCCCATTTAACAATATCAAAGAAGGCCTCTGTTAAAAGCACCAGAGAAACGATGGAACAAGACACTTTGAATGAGGGATATATACTAGCCTCGTTTGTGTTTCTTTGCCTCTGTATTCAATGCTGAACAAAACAAATCCATAAAAATGTGTTCTTGCGAATGCATTAAGCTTCCATATATTTTACTCCTGTGGCCTGTGGAGTCATTTTTTCCTGACAGATTGGGCATCTTGCAGGAAATTCCAGAAACATAACTGTTTGTATCCTCTAAACAGCATCCATTAACTCATGTATATGTATATTCACACTACATTCCTGAATAGCAATGCATCTCATCAGACAGCAGACTGAATAGTAAGATCTCCTGCTCTGAAAGGCTCTTTTGTGTCTTTCCGGTAAGAATTACGATCTGAATTTACACTAACATCTTCATTCTCTTACCCTGATAGCATTCTCAGGGTGCTCTCTCTGCATCTAAGGAGACCTCGTCAACTTTTTCCACTAATAACAAAATTGTGTTAAAACAAAGAGGCATTGTGAGGACACTAGAATGTATAATCCTTTATCAAATGCATGTTTTTATGATGACATCAGATCACAACGGCCTTATGGAGAGGGTTAATAGCGGATAAAAAGGTCATATATATGGTTTCGCGATGGATGTGGCTTTTCTGCTCTATCCGGAGTGAGTGAGCTGTAACGAGCGACTTTAAGACTTTAGGAGATTGATGCCGGATCGCTTTACGCTCAGGGTTATCAAGGGAGCTTAATGCGAAGAGTAATCACCAAACTACAACAAGCCGAGAATTGTGTTGGGATTTGTGTAGCACAATAAATTCATCACAACTCCTAAAGACTTTACAGGAGATGAAAGAAGATCAGATACTCCTGGACTAATGATTCTCACTCCTAAAATCAGAGCAGACAGAGTGGCCTCTGAGGAGGAACGTCCAGTCAACTGTGGCTGAACTGTAGCTGAGAGCCTGGAGGTTCCTTTAGGCGATGTTCTCTCGAGAATACAGCATAAATATACAACTCTAGTTCACACACACACACTAATGCTGAGTTACAGACCCAATGAAAAGTGCAGTTTCTGTCCTTTGTTGATGCTGATTTGCTTTTGAAACAGGAAGTTGGCGGTGTATAGATTCTAATGTCCTTGGGATTTTAAGTCGTATTCATTTATGACACACAAATATGATTTTTAAACAAAACAAATCTCTGTAAAGTACTTATCAGACATTGCACTGAAAATTTGAAATTTGAAATTCTGAAATTTGTTAAATAAAAAATAAATGTATTATGGAAGCCACAGATAATACATTTCTTAAAACTTATTTGCATGTTTCAGTAGATGACTAATACATTAAAATTCTATATTTTTTGTCTAAATGAATTATAAGTAAAAAACACACATAAAAAACTGTAGACATCATAACATTATGAAAAATGTGAAATTAGACATGAAAAACATTCATTTTGAGATTTGCGTAAAATTTAATTCATAGATTACAATGTCAAAATTGAAATGTTTTAATGATTAACTTGTACAAATAAGAGAAATTAGCTAAATTAAAGATAAAACTATTACAAAGCATTTTTGTTCAAAGGTTTTCTTGGCAACAAACGGATATATTTACGTACTAAACATTAGTAACTAAAACTAAATAAAAAATAAAATGTTCATAAATCTACAACACTGATATTAACCAATATTATTGAACATTTAACAACAGAAGCAGCACAGATCATTTTGGTGTGGTTATTTTAGAATTTGTGTCGCTTAGTCACACTGGATTTGCCGTAAACAAGCCTTTGTACACCGAAATGCTATCACTTCCTGTTAATCTTCTTCAGCACACAAAGCTCTGCATGCAGTTTTCTGGGTCACGGTGCCTTGTGACCCAGTTCTGCCTATGAAACTTTATTAAATGATAACGTGCATTTGCTGCATGCAGTCTTTTTCACAGAAGATCGCTCTTCAGCAGAGCACCAGATCAAGACGCCAGACCCTTTAAACAAGCGAAACACAACAGCGTGTTCACCAGCCATCGCTCACGATATTCACCACTCTGTTCGTCTGTCCTAGAGATTCCCCAGCATGTAAGTCTCCAAAACCATGCTAACACACAGTAACAACCGTGAACGGCGAGAGAGGGGATTATTGGGGTAGCTGAAGAGGCTGAGGTGGGGGGGGGGGGGGTGAAAGGGATCCGAGCTGTTCGATTGGTCTAGAGCGGTGGGACTGATCCCTACAGATGGCTGTGGTTACCATGGCAATGGAAGGATCAGCATCAGCATCCAGAGAGTCGAAAGCAGCGCGCACTAGCATGACGCTCACACAAATAACCCGTGCCTCATCAGCATAATTAAAAACACATTTACAGCTTCGTTAGTCACCGACCTAAATATTTTCCGCTGTCGAGATACAATGTTTTCTTCATCTGACCTCGCTGCCCTCCTCTTTTCCTCTCTATATTTACATCCTCACATTTGTGCACACATCTGCTCCTTTATTCCTTCCCTTCGGTATGAACCAGATTCATCCCCTCCGACAACCAGATACTATTCCTTTCCCGAAAGATGAAAAGGACGCAAGGAGAGAGAGGAAAAGAGAAATGGAGGAGGTACTAAAATAGCTCCAAGAATGGGAAGGTTGAGAGAAAGAGTGTAGGAGAAGATAGCAAACAGAATGAAAAAGGCATCTTGAGCCGTTATATAACAAGAATCCAAACCACGTCTCAACAGATGCACACTCTCAAGGACACGTTAGAGACGCCAGGCTCTCGGGACGCTCCATCCTACCTGACAGTTAAAGCCAGTACTCAACGAGGATCTGGGCTGCATGCTGTCTGCAGCGAGTCCCGACGACCGTCCCTTATCCCAAGGAGAGGAAATGTGCGGAGAGGACACACTAAAGAGCAGCTGAGGTTCCTCTGCGCACCTCTCGCCGCGCTTCCCCTTCTGACACGCCGGGAGCCCTGTTCGCCGGGGCTGTGTTGTCCAACTGTTGAGAGCGAGACGTGCAGCCTGTGTTTGACAGGCGTCCGTCAGCCAATGGGAGTGGAGATTAGAGTGCCGACATCACTGGCTGCGTGGACTGGTGTCTGAGCTCAGCGTGTCCTCGGTGATTCACGCTCGTTGTGTGAGTGTTTTGGACGGTGTGTGCAGCTCTGAGCTCCCTCCTCTCTGTATTCCAGCTTAAACATCAACATCCTAATGTGTCTCGTGCATGATGGGAAATGTAGTGTTTCAACTTTTAAGGAGACAGAGTGCTGTTTAATTTCTAGAAGCCATATGTGTTGATAAAAATTAGGGGGTATTATATTACTTTATTTATTCTATTATAATGATTTTTGCAAACATACAATTAAATATCCAAGCTCTTTAAGTAAAATTCTTCATTTTCTATTTTTACAGTGTGTGCCTCTCAGAATTGAATTTAAAGAGATGGTTTACACAAAAACTGTTATTAATTACTTACAAACCCATCAAAATTTTGCTCATTTTTGGAACACAAATTAAGATATTTTTGATGAAATATAAGAGCTTACTAACCCTGCATAGTAAGAGAACTACCACGTACAAGGCCCAGAAAGGTAGTAGGAAATAGGTAAAACAAATCAGTGATTTAACTGTAATTATATTAAGCAATTTATTGGGTCAGCGCGCAGCCACAAATAAGTATTCTGGTAGCTTTATAAAGTTACAGTTGAACCAATGTCACATGGACAGTAATTCTCTTACTGTCTATGCCGAGTCAGAAAGCTGTCAGATTTCATCAAAAATATCTTCATTTGTGTTTTGAAGATGAAAGGTTTGGAACAACATGAGGGTGAGTAATTAATGACAGAATTTTTTATATATTTTATAAATATATGCTATTATGCGCCTAAAATGTGTAATTGTAGAAAAAAAGGTATGCTGAATTGAACATTAATGGAACAACTGATTCTGTGTGAAAGTAAATCATTCCAGTTATTTTTTTTTTATATTTTTTTTATATCTTAGAAATGTATAAGGTGGCAAGTAAAAGGCTCACCAGCAAAATTTAAATTTTTAAAATTAAAAAATAAAATTAAAATTAAATTATTTAAAGTTAATACTTATTCAAAACAATAACTTCAGTAAAGTTTGTACTATTTTCTGCTCATTCTGAAAAAATAAATAAATAAATAAATTGTTCATAGCTAAATATACCGCCATTAAAATATTTTAATATAAAGCATATATATTTTAAAATACAGAAACAAAATTATTTTAATAAGTAAAGATTCTGAAAGCTTTGAAGGAGATCCAAAAATTATATATATATATATATATATATTTACAGTATTAACAACAAATTACATTTTATTATATGATATCATGTTTTTAAATACGATGATTATATCTAATGTGGACACCCAAAACATAATATATGGTATTTACCATCTGAATCGAACAATGTCATGTCAAAAAAATGGTCAGCTATCTATTAATTTTCATGTTAATCAAGGCACCTTTAGACCCAACAACAGAGGTGCTTTTTACCCCAAATACCATACTTTTACATATACTTTCATTATATATATATATATATGCATTCAATTTATAGATTCTCATTTGAATCAGAAAATATTAGATCAAGCAGGCACAAAATCAACTTAGCGCTGCAGCACTCGATCACATCAACGATCAGAGAAATACACACGTGAATCTTGAAAAGCGGTTGGTTTGTGCCACTGTTTTGTGCCATCTAGTGCTTTTACCCCGTGGCGGCTTTAGCCCCTTTGGACCCTATATAATATATATATATTGCAGATTTCAAACAAACTTCTTTCAACTTCTTTCTTTTTAAAATTATGAATTTAATTCATTTTGCAATAAGGCTGTTATGTAACAAAACGTGGAATTGAAGCACTGTAAATACTTGCCAGAAGCACTGTATAGTTAAAGGATTAAATTTGTTGATTATGAAAGATTTGACATTGACAGTGACATTTTAGTAGTGCTGAGATATTATTATAACATTTACTAATATTTTGAATTATTTTTTTCATGGTAGTTTTAGCAATTTAGTGTTTTTTTGTCCTAAATTTTTGATTGAAAGAGAAGAGGTTTAGTTCATGTATATTTTATCTTATTTCAGATAACTTTAATTTTAAGGTTTTAATCACACATCTACTCTTCAATTCCCCACTCACGTCAGCTTTCACATTCACAAGAATCAACATTTCCAGCAAACCTCTAAAGTGCATCCTTTTACAAATCAGCTCTTGTATGCTAGCATTCCCACGAGCTCTGTTGGCTTTTAAGAAGGGTGTGTTTGGTTATTAAAGTGATGAATCGAGCACGCAGTCCTATAAATCTCTGCTTATAGAGACACGAAGCAGGCTGAGGTTCCCAACAGGTCACAGAGCTCTATGTCCTCCAGAGCAGCATGCTTCCCCCGGTCACGCCGTCTGCTCACCCTGGCTCCTCTCCAGCTCACTATATGACCAATACTACATGCTGTCCTCTCTCTCTCTTGGCTAACAGCCGCTCTAGACTAAACAAAGATTGGTGCTTAAAACATCTCAATATCTCTTAAACTCTCCCGGTGACCAAAAGCTTGTGTGGATGGAGATTTGAATTAACAGCTAGTGACAAGCTTCACTGCGTGCCTACAAATATCCAGTCAAGCGGCATCAGTCTCACACGGAGACATTAAAAATTGACTGACAATCAGTCACAATGAATCGCATCATTTGGATGCATGAAAACCAGACACTCCCTCACTCTCGCAAACAAAACAGTAATTACATCCAAAGTCCACTGCATTGTGGGCATGCTGTGAAAAGCAAAACAGAGGAAATGAAGAACTGGGACTCACCTCATTATCACTAGCGGGACTCTGAACCTGTAGAAGAGCAGAAAAGCAATAAAATCACTAGCACCTTCACTGAGTATTTACATGACACACATCATTACAGTCAGAAAGTGCTCATAAAAAACACATGCATACAAAAATGAACCCTAATATTGTGTTCTGGTCATTTTGAACTGATTGGGATGTTTTCCCCACCTTGTAAAACCTTTAAATGATTTAAGCACCTCGGTTTTTGGAGTGAAAAAAAAGCATTTTTTTGTGTATATAATTTTAGCAATGTTCACTCAAAAACTGAAGATTAGATCAATGAGGTCTACAACAAAAATGTGTTGCTAAAAAGACTGAATCAAATGTTTGATAATCATATATAAAGAAGACATTTGTGAGCAATTTTTGAAGGCTGGGCAAAAAAAATCCTGTACTGTTTTTAACACAGTATTAAAAAAGTAAAACAAGAAATTATATCTTTGTATTCATGTTAGTATCATGTGGTTTTGAAATATTTTTTAACATTTTCAAAACATTTAACAACTCAAAAAAGTGTCATGTGGTATTTACTTGGTGTAATCAAGTAAACAATTAATACTTTCCTCATATGACCTTAAACATCCTAATCAAAAAAAAAATTGACATATTTTTCCAAGGTAAAGATTTATTTTTAATAAAAATCATAAATACCATGATGTTTTTGAGGAGTTGCACCCCATGACATTTTAGAAACTGAACTGCCCTATCATAAAAAGTAAAATTATCCTATATCATCTTGTATATAATTGTACATGTATATTTATAGAAGGATACTTTTGTCAAGTTTTACCAAAATATTAATGCTCTCAATGTTAACAGACACGCACTAAAAGCCACAAAACTCATTTTGATTTCATGCGGTTTTAAAAGATTAACCACCGAGTTAAAGACTCAACACATCATTCAGAAGATCAGATGAAGGAACATTACAAAACATGCAGAATAAAGTTATATATATATATATATATGGGTCATTGACGTATAAGGATTTTCAACAAGCAAATTTTTAAATGCAAAAACTAATAATATCTTTTGTAGTTG
>JAUCMS010000012.1:10902771-10914411 GCA_032357445.1 Enteromius radiatus | reverse complement strand
GTTGAAATAAATATTCCAAGTTGAAATATTACCCTCTAATATATTTAACATAACGCTATGACGTTGCGGTGCTATTTTCATATTTCATTTTCATAGATTAACTCACTCCAACAGTAATCTATGTATTTGCGTCCTATAACAGTTTGCAGTAAAATTGACTTGAAGACCTTCTGTATTGATTTTAATATATATGGGGAGCATAAAAAATCATCTTGAAGGCAGTTATTGCGCAATATTTACATATTTTCTGAGAAAAAGCAATCTCAAATAGGCTATACATAGAAACAGATTTATAGAACTCAAAGAGTTCAAAGAGTCTGAAAAGAGGCGACTTCAAAATATTCCTGAAATCAAGTGAAACCTTTTAGACAGGAGCAACCGTGTTTGCCGAGCACACAAATAAATATTTCACACTGATGCTCACTTAAGCTACGTCCTGAAGTGCTGTCATCTTAAATAAGGTGTTTCAGTGTTGTTCTCTGAAAATCTCCCTCAGAGCTTGAGCTTCAAGGGGAAGTGAAAGGACAACTGATTTACACCGAAACTACAGTACATCCTTTTGCTGTAATAATTTAAGATCAACATAGCAAATCCATAATGAATCAATAAATGCGGTTTTCTTTCTTCACATGTACAACCTTCCCTTGATGTCCATAATGGAAAGACAATGGAATTACTGGAATTTTGTGTTTATTTCTTAAAAAGACAAAACAGTTGTAGAATATGAACATTTATGCACAGACAGAGAGAGACGGAGAGGGAAATCACTGGAACACAACCGTGTCCAACATTGCTGCGAGGCATTGCACAATATTGGAAGTCATAAGAACATCCACATGCTCTTCCAAATGCCGTTTGGGATCCTACAAAGAGAAGCAGAAGAGCAGGTCCATGTAAATCTACAAATTGACGTCAGATATTTAGAACTGCCGCCACTGATGAGCATGTCCCAGGTCACCTACAGTTTTACAGTAAATACAGCAACAAACCACCTACTAGGAGTGGAACTATTTACTAGCAAACACGACTAACCGGCTACCAACTCCCTTTGCAGTTACTGCAGTTGCTATGGTACATGGTCATGAAAACGTATTGTTTGCACAACCTTTTAGGCATTACGGTTTAAAAACAAATGAATTTAAGATGCAGAAATGCAATCAGCAGCAAAAGAGAACTCATTTAGCTACAGGTAAAGATGGAGTACTGCAGTATTGAGTATTATTGGCACTTTATAGTCCTTGGGTGTTTGAATACACACTTTCATTTGTGTCAAAATTCCCATCTTTGCCAGTATCCTCAGAAACACAGCAGGTCTAACAGAATCCGGGCAGCTCTTAAAGTGACAGCAGTCTAACGTGAAAATCTCTCCCTGCTTAATCACTTTTGTAACTTTAATAAGAAGAAATGTGGGTTTGATTTACACAGTAAAGTAAGTTTGATTAGTTTTTACAATGTATGTAGTATTTCTTATTTATTTGTTCTACAATGTTTTAGTCCTATTGATTGTAATTCGTTACATATGATAATATAAATCACTGACTATTTCCTTGTCTAAATTAAAAATACCAAACAAAAACACTCACTGAAGACTAGTCGTTTTTGGCGATATTGACACAGGTGACAAGAATTATGAAATTTCTATGGTATCAACCATTTTGATATAATACATTATTTAAAGCAAAAATAACTACCTTGTGATTTATACCTTGCAGTGCAATTACTAATATTTATTGTGATATAAGATTGTGGTCCCATCGCCCACCCCTACCAACATCAATTAAAGACAGAAACAAGGAAGAACTAATAACCTGTTTTCCAACGTTCTTAATGGCAAGTTGCTCAGGAGTCATCTTGTCCTCTTCCTCTACAGCCTGAGTGATGGAAACAATTACATATTTCACAAAAACATTAAATAAAGCCATACAGAATAGCTGCATTTCAGCTTTCTACTAACTTCTGACACTTGGGGATACGAATCTTAAGTCCTTGTGATTTTTCTCACCTTATTGTAGTTCTTGGCCAGTTCGAGCATCTCTTTGACGATGGTCTCGTTCAGTTTGCAGTGTTCACTGTAATCCTGCAGGGTCAGACCCTCCATCCAGCTTTTCTTATGGAGGTTCAGCAACATCTGAACACAAACAAATACTATGACTGTCTAGTTAAAACAAATGAAGAATGAAAAGCATGAATAAAAACCTTCAAACCTTCTGTTCCAATTCATTCTTCCTGTAGTTAATGGTAATGGAGTAATAATGTCTGTTGAGCCCATGAATCAAAGCCTGTAAAAGAAAAACAACTATTTTAATAAAATAAAGATATTAAAATATGTGACCCTTGACCACAAAACGTTTTTTTTTTTCGAAATTGAGTTTTATATACATCTAAAGCCGAATAAATACGCTTTCCATTGATATATAGGACAATATTTGTCCGAGATAAAACTATTTGAAAATCTAAATCTCAATATTAAAAATGATTGAAAATATCACCTTTAAGGTTGTCCAAATGAAGTTCTAAGCAATGCATATTACTAATCAAAACTCAAAAAATCAAAGTTTGTAAATTATTAAAGAAGGAAATTTACTAAATATTTTCATGGAACATGAACTTTACTTTGCATAAAAGAAAAATAAATTGTTTTGACCCATATAATGTATTTTTGGCTACAAATATACTCCAGCAACCTAAGACTGGTCACAAATATACGACACAAACTAAGCTCAAATAATATTTATTGTAGAGAGGCATATATAAACTGAACCTGAATAGAGGGCTTGTTGAGGTGACCCAGGTTAGAAGTGGTTTGACGTGGCTCATGACCCAGTACCATCATATTGGCATTTATTAACCTGAAAGCATCAATCACAACCTGAAGAGGAAAAATAAAAATTGGCACTCGGGTTACTTCAGCAAATCAATGGTTCATAAAAAATAGCATTTTTTTTTTTAACGTGTCATGGGAGCTACAAAGCTACATCATTTCTAGAGAGTGAGAAAAAATCTCATCTAATCTGAAGAAATAAAAGATTTATATTAAGAGCATTGGCTTTTCAACAATAGCTAATGCTTTATGCTGTCACATCACATATGCGGTGACAGCACACCTGAGCTCACACACAGGTCAGGCCTGCCCACATGAACGCTGTAGAGCACACACAGATACATCACAGCCACACACATAATGGAGGAGAGGTGACAATATAAACAACTTTTCCGCCATCAAGCTGAACAGTTGCAAAACCATGCAATTCTCAGTTTTTAAATTTCTGCTGTGGCTCTACAGATTCAGGATTAGACTCGGTGTTATAAGACAGCTTGATACTGTAAACATTGAGTGTTAACCCAGCACTGAGCATTAATCAGCCGTTCCAACAGCTAGGTCAGGGACTCTTAACTAACTGTGATAGGAATGGCTTCTAACTGTACATCATGTGTGTACTGTATACACTTTCTTATGCATATAAAAATACACACATAAAATGACCAGCAATACATGACTGAATAAATTAATAATTAATAAAAACAATAAATAATTAAAGCTGCATTAAAACTAAGAACTTCAAAAACTGGCTCAGTACACTATACCTTGTATCACATGTCGTGTAATCAGTTTAGAGACTGATTATTTTTAATTAGATTACTCTCACCAGAAGTCTCAGGTACCTACTGATTTAAAAAAAATGATGAGAGTTCTTTTCTTGGACAAAAGAGTGTTAAATAGGGAAGAGGATTGTGTAGAAAGTTCCGATCACACACACATACACAAAGTAACACCTCCTGAACCCTGGGGACTCGTTAGATCCTGACTGAACCGACTGGTGTAAAATCCTGCAGCGTCCCACATCTGTGTTAAAGGGGATGTTCCCTTTGCAAGTATTTGGTCGATTTGTGCTACCCTGTCAGATTTTAATTCGACAATGAAAAATGCTACCTTTATTAATGTCTATACGCACCTCAACCTTAAACTAACCCTTACAATAAAGCAAATACAGGAATTATGTGTAATTCACATTTGCAGCTATAAGGGATACAGCTAAAGCCTGAAAACAGTTTAGGTTATTTTATTAACGCCTACTCCTACCCCAACCCTAAACCTACCCTTTACAGTAATGCAAATACAGAAATTATTGTTGTTCAGCATGAGAAAAATGATGCAACATTGATGCGTGTATGCGCAGTAAGCCCTGGTAGGAGAATCTGATGGGGAGAATAAAATATCAGACTCAGGACATGTGTGGTGTGATGCTCGGAGGGTGTATTATCATCAAGAATGGGAGAAAGACAGATAGACCATGCAGTGCTGACACCATGAAGAACTCACAGCCCTCTTTAAACCACACACACTGTGTTCACAGAGACGAGATTAACCTCTGGAGGTGTGGGATATGAATATTTAAAATGGAAAACAAACCAGTGCAGTTTCAGGTCAAATGCTTCAACCAAAGTTAAAGTTCACTGCCTTTTTCTTGTTTTTGAAAGAAGTCCTTTATGCTCACTAAAGTGACATTTAAGCAAAAACACTGTAAATAAAAAGTTTTATTTTGAAATATTATTACAATCACAGTTTAAAATAACTCTTATCTATCATACTTATAATGCAAGTTATTCCTGCGACGCAAAGCTACATTTTCAGCATTATTACTCCTCAGTAACATGATCCTTCAGAAATAATTTTAATATGTGCTGCTTAATATTTCTGTAGATTCATTTTTTCAGTCTTATTTAATGAATAGAACGTCCAAAAGAACAGCATTTATTTGGAAAAAATATTTATATAATGTTTTTTACATCAGTTTTGATTTCATCCTTCCTGAATAAAAGCAATTAATTTTTTTACCCTCAACTTTTGAACAGTAAATAAATTTATAAATGCAAGTAATTACTGTTAAGTCTGAAAGACTTAAGTCTGAAGTCCTCACACTATCTCACGTGCTTCAGATGGTGCTAACAGAGCTCAGCGACAAACATACAAGAGAGAAAAAAATAAATACAGACATCCAGGCATTCTCACACCCTGACAGGAAGTGTGAGCGCACATTCGCATATACACAAGAAAAGAAAGTTCCCTGAACAATAAGTCTGTGTGATGCATTAAAGGTTTAGTTTACTCAAAAATGAAAATTAATTTTACTCGCCTACGAAGCATTCTAGGCGTATATGAATTTCTTCTTCAAATCCAATCTGAGTTATATTAAAAACTGTCCAGAACCCTCCAAGCCTTTCCATGGGATGGAGCTGTGTGAGGAATGTTTTATCAAGTTTGTGCGCACTTCATTTTGGACTGTTAAATGATACTGCAGTGACGGAGCTTAGAAGAGCGAGGACAATTTTTTATATAACTCAGGTTGGATTAGACTAAAAAGAAAAATGTCACATACACCTAGGATGCTTCGAAGGTGAGTAAAACACAGCCTGATTTTCATTTTTTGGGTGAACAAACCATTTATGAAGAGCAGGTGACCTCAATATTAAAAATACTTTGGTATAACGATCAATTTCTTTAAATTTAATGTTGTGTATGTTCATGGACTGTTACCTTTCCCTTGACGCTCTGGATGGGATCGACCACTACTGCGACAGCGCGCTCCGACAGCGCCTCAAAACTCTGCTGTGTGTTAATGTCCACACCTGACAACCAGCAGCCAAAACCAGGGTGACTGTGGTACCAGCCCACCACCATCTCAGGCCTATAACACAGACAATCTCTCATTATCAAAATATTCATGTCAAAACAATGATTTTCATAATCACTCATCTTCTCACCTTCCTGTCTGCTTTAACATGTCCAACATCTTGGCTTGAAAAACAGGGTCCACGGCCTCAACGCTCACACCCTGTCAACAGAACAAACACCCACAATCACTATAAGAGCACAGCTGAACACAGTGCGGAGTGTACAACACACTAAAGCTGGCTGTCACATACATGACACCAATGTGTTGAGACATCTTTTAAAATACAATAACAATAGTGAGAAAAATTAACCCATTTTAGTAAGGATCTCAAAATGTTGGTAGGGTGTGACATATTTATCATCTTCGATAATACCGTAATGTGCGAGCTGACGTACTTACTTTGCAAAAAAAAAAAAAATATATATATATATAGAATTCACTGTATGAAAACAGCACACACAGTGTGATGATTAAGCTTGTTAGAAATCCCACAATGTAAGTTATGAAAGCCAAAAAAATTATTCCTGTATGAGTTCTGTAATATCAGACAAGCAAGAGTGTGGTTTTCCTGAATATCAGTATGTGAGTGTGATCACAAATGTGATGTTGATTTTCATACAACAGTTCAACAGACAAGTTAATACTGAGTGAGTTATATTTTAGACACCGTATTTTTTCTGTTTTGGCCAACAAAAGCTCCAAACAGAACATTTGTAGTAGGAATGTTCATTTTAACCGTTTAACCATTAACCGACCGATAAGACTTTTGACCAATTAATACAATCAGTTAAAAAGTCTAAAAAGTCTTTTTATTTATTTTAGTATTTTACCTAATTATTTTAAAACGTTTGCTGCATTGTTAAAATATGCCACTAATAGCCTACATAAAAAGGTGTTTTTTAGAAAACCAAACAACAAAACAAACAAACAAACAAAAAACGCATTCTCAGAACTCACGCTCTATGTGAAAGGAACAGGACTGGACAGCTAGTGTCTGTCACGTCATACACCGCTAAAAGTGAGAGCCGCTCTGCTGCACAAACGCGCACCTACCGTGTGTTACCTGCTTTTGTGTGTGTTTTGGGTAACCTATAGCGATGGAGAAATTAGCTGCGTGTCATCTAAAAGTTTTATTAGATCTCGTTAGTTTTCCATCCGAGCCAATCCCGTCAGTGTTGTGTTCTGTGCGCGATTCAAACGCACCGGACTCCTGTCATGTCAGAAAGTGATAAGACTTTGAGTTTTATGGACGTCGCCAACTTTGATATTAATTCGGTCACTGTTGCTGTGGTTACTGGTAGGGAATACAGGCATGATTAGCTTGATTAGCTTGATAGAACTAACTTTCTTTAATTTATTTTTTTATTTATTATGTAGGAAAATAGCTATATATTTCTCGTATTAGCCTATTTATCCAAGAATTTTGTTTTTCTCAGTTTGCAAAAGTGCTGCAGGCGTATGATATGAAATCCTTGTCTTCTGTTGTTTGCTAGTTTTTGCGCATGTAAAATTAATAAATATTAGTATTTTTAATGGGTCAGAGATGCTAAACCTTTCTAATTGAATTCAATGCCAATTTAAAATAATGTTGTTGGTTAAAGGTTAATAATCGGTGAACAAGCGTCAGTTGTCGATTAGGAGAAATAACCGAAATGAACATCCCTAATTTGTATGTCTCAGAGCAAGACCACAAGGTTTTCTTCCTGCATGAATTTGTTTTTGAACAAATCAGTTTAAGCAGTGATTCAATGATGCGTAAAATTTTTCATTTTTAAATGAATCAGTGGTTTTGAACAAATCATTTGAATAAATCGCTCATTAAAGAAATAATTGACCCTAAAATTCTCGCATCTTTTACTCAACCTCAAGTAGGTCCAAACCTCTAAGAATTTCTTTTGTTCTACTCAACTCAATGGAAGATATTTTGAAAAAAGTTTGTAACCAGGCTGTTTTGGGTCACCAATTAACTTCCATAGTTATTCATACAGGTTTGGAGGATTTTTGGTTGAACTATACCTTTAATTGGCACTTTAATTTCACTCACCGTTCCTGACTGCGGCATGGCAAACACGTCAATCACACGCACAGTGTAATCATCCACAAACTCTCCCAGCATCAGACCCATGACCTCCATGGGCACACCAGCACGGCCATGCTTCAGCATCTACACACAAACACAGAGATGCATCAAGAGAGAGAGAAAATTACAATGCTTCTTCTGATAATGAAGACATTTAACATAATGTTTGTGCTCAGACTGGTACTGAGCAATCAGACGGCAAAAATGTTTCTGGCCCCAAATTAGTCTAATCAAACACCCATAACAGCAATATAAAATGAATTAACTGAAAAAAACTGAAAACGTGACATCAGTACCATGATATAAACCAAACCAGGAGAAATTAACCATTACAGTTACACTATATGTTGCAGTGTGAGTAGAGGTGTGAAGGATAACATGAGAGCGAGGGAGAGGAGAGACGTGTGTATCCTGACCTTCAGCAAGGCGAGTGAGGAGATGTACACCTGTTCAGCTGTGTCCACAGCGGGGGCATCTGTGGGAGGACCCTGCAGAAAACACACGGTCCTGATGAGACAAATCTTTTCAACACTGTTTATATTTGTTTCAAACCGATTTGACCAATCAAGTCAAGCCAATCATTTCAAAGATATGGATTTAGATTTTTATATAGATGATATGAAATATTATCAGATTCTAACTAGTGAAACTAAATAGTTAATATCAAAAATGCATATAAACCTGCATCAAATGCGATTACTTTTCTAGCTTGATACAGGTTTAAAAGACCCATCAAAAGAACATATGGAATAAAACCATAGTGACTCAAATTAACACATGTAATAATTACAAAACCAGAGACCCAAACCTTGACACATTTGAAATTAATGTTACTATTACACGGGGGGGGGGGGGGGGGGTGTTGGAAGAACTCTTATAGTAAAGTTTAAAGTAAGTGGTTTTAACTATATTAAAATACAAAATGTTTAATATAGAAGATAAAATATTAAATACAAATATTTAAGAATTATTATTTTTTGTCAAAAAAAATAAATATATATATATATAGCCTAGAAAACAAAGAGTTAAATTTCTTTGTAGATTAGTCATTTTTACATATATTTTATATGACAAAGCTGTTTTTTTTTTGTTTGTTTTTTTAAACTAAGAGCATTTATAAATTATTTGGAAACTATGTTGTTAAATTTCAAGAACTACAAGTTATTGCAGACAGAAAATAGAGAAATAATTTACTTTTACTGTACATCTTTATTTCATATACACAGGAGATTGATCATTTTAGGATTTTATTAATAATATAGTTAGATATTCAAGTTATCTTGTAGAGGGAGGAATATATCAAATCCAAATCAAAAGTGGCAGTAGATTTGGAGACAAGTGCAGGTGAAGGACATGTACACAGATTAAGAGACGCCGACTGTCAGCATGGTTTGATTGACAGCTGACACCAAAAGTGTAGGATTGATGCCCTGGTGACGCCTGATTAACAGATGGATGGAAAGCTATCTAGCAAAACCTATCCATCAACTTGGAGAACTTGTTTTAGAGAATTAGTGACCCTCGTCATGTAGACACTATAGTGCCTCAATTGTCATCAAAAACAAAAACATAGGATCCTACTGAATCCAATCAATACTTTCTAAAAATCTAATTTGTTTTAAATATTCTCATCTTTTAAACACAAAGCATGTGCAGCTATAGATGGAAATAGGAGTATAAGAGCAGAAAGGAATCATGGGTGGTTTTTCCTCTCACTCTCTTCAGTGCCGACTGCTGGAGCGGGGTGTGAATCAGAGGGAGGCAGCCTGTTATTGGAAGTGTTAATTGGCAGAGAGAGCTGAGAGATGTCTCTCTACACATCACACACAGGTCTAGAGAAAAACCATATGAGGACAATCTAACAATACCACCTCCCTCTCAACAACACCCCCCAAAAAAAGCACTTGACACATTTATGCACACATGAAGTTCATTAAAAAAATCGTCAGCACAGGATTTTCTCTGCTAATTTCAGCACAACATCATCTTAGTCTTTACTTGTATTCACAACTATTCCAATGTTTGGGGAGGGTACGATTTTTTAAAATGTTTTCAAAAGTAAAAAACAAAAATAGTAGCATTGTGAAATATTTTTGCAATTTAAAATAGCGGTTTTTATTGTAATACATTTTAGAATGTAATTCATTGATTTAATGCCAAAGCTGACTTTTCAGCATCATTAATCCAGTCTTCAGTTTCACAGCACCTTCAGAAATCATTTTTATAATTTGGTGAAAAATCTGACATTTTTTGGATTGTTTTGTGAATATAAAGCTCAAAAGATCAGCATTAATTTAAAACAAACATTTTTGTAACATTATCAATTAAATACAATACTGTCCATTCATTCCCAATTATTTATTGCATCCTTGCAGAATACAAGTATTCAACTATTTAATACATCTTACCCCAAAATATTTGATTTAGTAGTGTAGCAGTATATTTTCTAATGAAGCAAGCTGTGCAGGCCTTTTTAACTGTGAACATGAACTGTGTGTGATGGCAGGTGTAGTAAACATCAGTTAAAACCTTAATAAATATTACCTGGCTGAGTCCAGGCATTCCCCCTCCAAGCCTCAAAAGCCGGTCCATTCCTTAAATCTAGACACATATAAACAAGCAGTTTACAAACTTGTCAGTCTTTTCATATTAAAAGACCTGGGCACGTTTATGAATGTTGCTGATTCATGAATATCCACATAGCGGGTTTTCAAAACACCTACATTTCCTAAAAAACTGTGTGTTAAAAGTGTAACTTTAAAAAAATATTCTAAGATGTCTACCCCTAGAATTAAATTCAACATGAGCTTTTTCTTGTGTGTGTGATATACAAAAATCAGACAGAAGGTTTTCACTGTCAAAGCTCAGACTGCTAACATGCTAAGCTATTTAGCACTGTGCTATTTACACATCCTCCTATAAAGCCTGTGAGCACATAAACCACGGGAAAACAACAACTTGAAGAGTTAAAATAGGCTATAAAATATTATTAGTTTAATAATTTAAAACTTCATTTAATCTCTAACCAACTGTCAGAAAGGCTAATAATGCTACAGAGGCTAACTTAAATACACTAACGTTACATCACCCAACAACATACTAAGAGTGTTTAATTACAGAAACATCCTCTCGTACAACACAATCTTCCACTAAAAAAGTTTCATGATACTAAATACGCCTTGTTCTTTACCTGTGCAATACGAAAAGAGATAATGTCCGAGCGCCTGCTGAGTTTCAGCCCGACTACAATGAATCAGCCAGAATTACCACCGTGAAATGTACCACAACAGCGTTATACAGCACAGGCAGATCGGCTTTTCAAAATAAAAGTTCCTTAATGGCTCAAATCATTTTCAGAATTTAGTCCTACTATATTTCCGTATATTTTACTATTTAATAATACAAATTAAAATAATGAAACACACAAACACGTATTTACATACACCTGTAAATAGACATATTGCTTGGTTTTTATAATTTGACAACATTTAATAGCTGACCATTTTAATTTCTGATCTTTTCTTTGTATTCTCTTTTATTCAATTGTAATTGTTTACTCTATTTTTTCCTTTCTCTACCTACAAGCAATTTTGACACTTACGAGGAGATTCAGTCCCCTGCTTCCCTACGCCCTCAATCCAGCCGCCCTCATCTCAGTGAGGTTCACACGATTTCAGATGATCAGTGCAGAGAATAACATGTCATGACAACAAAGAAGCATGTGATTACGAGTAATAAATGTTATGTGTGTGTGTGTGTGTTTCACGTATTGAAAATCCGGGAATATTGTTATTTATTTATTTTTAATTGGAAATACTGTCAATATTTTTGTATTTTTAAACTACATTTGAATAACAAACTGTATGATATAAAATATATATATAT
>JAUCMS010000012.1:10888501-10899049 GCA_032357445.1 Enteromius radiatus | reverse complement strand
CCCCTTGGGGTAAAAATTATCAGAAGAACTGTGAGTAAAAATCCCAGAACCACATGGGAGGACCTAGTGAATGACCTGCAGAGAGCTGGGACCAAACACACTACGCCGCCAGGGACTCAAATCCTGCAGTTCCAGACATGTTCCCCTGCTTAAGCCAGTGCATGTCCAGGGCAAGCCCGTCAGAAGTTTCTGTCATATGGTCAGATGAAACCAAAATATAACTTTTTGGTAAAAACTCAACTTGTCATGTTTGGAGAAGAAAGAACGCTGAGTTGCATCCAAAGAACACCATACCTGTGAAGCATGGGGGTGGAAACAACATGCTTTGTTTCCATCATGTTTTTCTGCAAAGGGACCAGGACGACTGATCATTGTAAAGAGACAGCAGCCTAATAAATGCACTGCCTGTAATTAATGTTAATTAAAGCACAAAGAAAAATCATTCACTGATCTTGACTAAATATATTTATTAACTTTAATTGATTTTATTTATTATTTTATTTTATTTATTATTAAAAGTTTTTATAAAAAGAGTTTATGTACCTGAAATTTTGTTCAGTTGTTATGGTATTTTTTAAAGGACAGGCAAAAACTCCCGGAAAGCACTTGAGAAAGAGACTGTATAACATTTACATTATGTGATTTTTTATTTATTTATTTATTTTTTCCATAGAAAGGGTGACAGCGCACCACATTAAAAGAAAAGAACATTCGTGTTTTCATAACCGCTGGCAAAATTCCAAAACAAAAATAAAAATTAAATCATCTTTGAGAGCAAGAGGCCCCCCTGGTGTTTAAAGGGTTTTCATGCAGCTTGCGTAGGCTACTTTGCATATAGAGAGGATCGGCAACGGTTTTCTTCTGTTAATGTTGGACTGGTTTCCTCACTCCAAGTTTAACTCAAAATTTGGAAGCCCCGATTAAAATGATAATTTATTTCCATGCGTGCTGAGTAGTCAGCCACACCTACTGACCTACTGAGTCCGAAAACTGAATGGAACCTAATTTATTTGTATTATATATGAAAATATGATGTACAACCTAAGCGTTTTATATTTATTTATTTATATGTATTATATTTCTATTTTTAGTTTGATAAATAAGCCTCCGCATATTTTTATGTAGATTTACAAAAATAACAACAATCACACGTCACATAAACACATAATCACGTTTAAGTATTCATGAATACTCACGCATAATTTAAATACATATTCACATAACATCAGATAGTATAAAACTTTTAAGATGAGAACACAAAATCACTGTTGTTTAAACAGAAGCTCATTGCGTAACGTTAGTCGTTTACTCTGGTTATAATATTCAAGCTGCTGCATATATAATAATACCTATATAATATAGCAGATATTTCCTCAAACTGTTAATCAAGAATTTCTTGCAGAATTACTGTTTGCATATACTGTGAAATTACTCATTCCCACAAAAAACGACAATAACACAAGTTTAAGCTCTTTTAATTCAAAAATCTTTTCTTTTCACAACAGAAAAAAATAGAAATCAAAACAAACCAATTCTGGACGTGCAAGTGGCAGGTGTTCAATAAAACCATTTTAAAAATTCAGTATTTCAACAACAGCCCTATGTTTATACACTGCGTTAACGATTGCCGTTTGGAAACCTTTATTTTGACATCTGAAATAAAAGACAATGTACTCCAATGAAACTACGATGTGCTGCTTTTTGACACACTATGCTAATATTTAACTTTGGTTTTTCAGATTAGGCCTCTAAACGTGGAGAGGCTACAGCAAACTGAAAAAAAATTCCAGAGAAGGTAGTTTATGTAGATTTTTGTAAAAAGACCAAACAAACGCAGGAAAAATTACACAAGCCTCTCCTTTTTTTTTGCTGCACCTATCAGGAAGAAAATGGACAAAAAAAGAAGACCATAAAGAAATTCTCCACACAGTCAAGCTCAAAACACCACAATGCAATGTTTGTTAAAAAAAAAAAAAAACCACACACACACACACACCAACAGAAAGACATACAGATACAAAACATAGAAGTTTCTTTAAGGAGGAGGACAAATAGATGCATTAAAGATGAAGTTCTGCATGACACCAGCTCCTGAGCTAGCGCTTTTACATCTGATTGGACAGGATAGACCTGCAGCCTGACCAATCGGACAACAGATACAACTCTGAGGTAGATCAAAGGCCAAGCTGACCTGGACATCTAAATACACAATCACACACAGACACACAGAAATCTGCTTAACTAAGTGTAGGACAGACAGAGTAAAAGCTTGTTTACAACCGCGTTATGAACTTGTGATCAAGTCTTCCCTTCGTCCAACTGCTTAGAGATGTTCATGTGTCCATACTTACAAACTAGATTAAAGCTGAGAGCCAAGATTGAGAAAAAAAAAAAGACACAAACTACAATTCGGTTTGACCACAACCCACTGCAGTAGTCCACACTATTGCGTTCAATAGTAGGCAGAAAAGATCTTTGGTGGAAAGTGTCATAGTTGCCTTAAAGTCGCATGTTTATTTATTCATTTATTCATAAGGACGAATGTTTTTAATTACACTGTTTATTCAGAAACTTTGTGGAGTTTCTTTTATGGAACGTGTTTTTTGCAAAACTGTGCTATTGAATGGCATTACTGATATTTCAAGAATTTTAAAAGAGCATTTTTCTATAATCGGCTTGTGAAAAAGTCTATTAAAACAGTTGAATTTGTAAAATTTCTTGCTTTCTATCTAAATAAACATTGCACTTTTTTTCTTAGCATCAAACAAAATCCTGATGTGTTGTGTTAAAAAAAAAAGAAAGAAAATAAATAAAAAAATGGCACTGTAAATAAAATTGCAATCATCCGGTGAACAGAAGGAACAATGTCAGCTTTCCCAAACCCACAATATCCCTTTGATTAGCCCCACCCACATACCTTATCTAGCTTGACCCCACCCACTCTTTTCCCCCCGCCTCCCACTAAACCCCACCCACCCGCATCTCAACATCCACTTCTACATCTAGCGAAAGACTGTACACATGGATTTAATGGAAGGAAGATTCATCCACGACAGACACACGATCCCTGAAACAAACGTGTGTGATTCAGAGCAACATCAAAAGTCAAACAGAAAAGTCTTTGCTTTGAGAGACAGGAGAAAAGACCAATAGCCAGCAAGCATTGCGTCAGCCATTCTAAACCCCACCCACCTTATTTAAAAGGTAAATAGTTCAACTACTAAAAAGGCAAAGAGTGGAAGACCAAAAAAAGCAAACAGAAAGCTCTTCATTTCGACTCCAACTGCAAAAAAAAAGGTTTCTTTTGTCTGTTTGAGAAACAGTCCATAAAAACATAATAAAAACCATATTTAAAAAAACATCATGCATCGAAAGGTGTCCTCACCATCATCATCACTCAATGTTACCCACAGACATGGTCTGTGTTAATAGTCTTGGTAAAAAATAAGCATTTGTCATCTTCTCCTTCCTCTTTCTAGCAAAATAAAACTCTGCTCCCTTCCGTTGTCCATAGGTGGTGTAATATTGCCTTGTCTTGGTTTGTTGGAGAAAATGTTTGCGCAAGAGTTTTCTGAGGTTTCTTGTTGATGATTAAATCATGGACATATTTCCTGCAACCCGTGCATGAGCGTCGCTTCCTTTCTGATGTCACTTCCTCTAAAAGAAAGCAAACGTTGTTACGGTATTAACACTCAGCAAACTGGGTCTGTTTCTGACCTCAGATGGTGAACCTGTAACAAAAAAAGCAGCACCAGTCAGACACTGAACACTAGTGGTGTCCGGGCATATTAAAGGGGATTCAAAATCATTTTAGAACTACTTTTTAGTCTTTTTTTCACTTATGGAGCTCAATGTTTACTGTTATTATGGTAAAGAGCACTGTCAACATTATACAACTTCTTGTGCTCTTCTAAACAGAATACAGATCCCCACAAGAATAAACACATCATAATTAAATACCGTTTTATTGCTTGTTTGGTTGGAAAGGGTACGATGAAGGATCTGAAGAGGACACATCTTGTGGCTGTACACCACTTTCCTGCTAAAAAAAAAAAACATAGGCAGAAATTTTAATTTTTTTAAAGCAAATATCCAAAAAATATTTAATTTTGTGTGGTTTTCTGATTAAAAAAAAAGACAGAAAAATTAATTTATAAAAATTCTCAAAACAAGATCAACCTGCTTGAGACATAACTGTGTGATAAGATCATTTTTTTCTTTTTTTTAATATAATATAATAAAATATTTTCCCATTACACATTACAATTTACAAGTTTGGGGTCAGTAAAATTTTATTTTTTCATTTTTAAGAAAATATTCCTTTATTCAGCAAGAATGCATTCAATTGATTAAAGGTAACAGTAAAGACCATCATAATGTTACAAAAATATTTTCTTCAAATAAATGCTATTCTTTTGAACTTTCTATTAGTCAAAGAATTCTGAAAAAAACTTTAATTAATGTCTTTTCAGCACTAATTCAAACAATTACTGAATTATCATGTGACAACTCAGATTTGCTAAGGAATAAATTAAACTTGAAAAAAATTTACAATATTACTGTGTTTTTAAAATAAATGTTGCCTCAGGAAGCATAAAAAAGAAAAAAAATAGGCAGACATTATAAAATCTGACATTAACTAATTACTGATAATTACACTTAAAGGGTAAGCTCACCCAAAAAGGAAAATTATTTAGGGGGACTTTATTCACCCCCTGGAGCCATGTGAGGGATGTTTTATTATGAATACGTGCACGTTATTTCACATGTTTCCGAAGTATAATGGCTATCACCCATTTAAACCCATGGAAAGGCAATTTTTAATATAACTCCGATTGGATTGCTCTGAAAGATAAAGTCACATACACCTAGGATGCTTTAAAGATGAGTTAAAGACCTCACCAATTTTTTTAGGGTGAACTAATCCTTCAGATACAAGTTTAGATTTTTCTGGAGAGTCTGGATAACCTGAGTGTGGGACTGACCTCAGGAGGGATGGCAGAGGGCTGAATGTGGGCATATTGAGGGATGTAAGCTCCTGGCATTGCTGTGTTGGCAGGAATAAACTGCAGGAAAGCAGAATGATGTGGCTTTATTAAAAACACAGGTGTAAATATTACTTATTAATTAGCAAATCTGCGTGAGAGGATCATACGGTTGCAGTGCCGCCCAGAGAGAGATGGCCCATCTGCTGGGTGAGGGGAGCCAACATAGCGGACGGCTGCAGTGACATGGGATGCTCCATAGAGGGCGACAGCACGGCTCCCTGAGTAAAAAAAATCAGAATACAGCAATCACAATCAGCAACTACAGAGAAAGAGCGAGAAATCCAGCTATTAATATACATCTGCACTAAATAACTGCCCACAACAGGGCAAAAACAGGAAATACTGTGTATGAACACACGCACATGCCTCTTTAACTCTTGTAAGCAGTATTATTTATGAGTCATCTCCTGTTTATATGGAAACGTGAATAAAAGGAAAGATGGTGAGAGATTAAACAGAGAATGTTTTGGCCTTACCGGGTGTTGCATGATGTAAGGCTGATGTGGCATCCATGAAGGATTCTGTACCTGGAGACACAAACACAAGGTTAGCAAGGAAGCAGGCGCTGGTCAGAAACGCTCACGTCAACACTATGTGACCGTGGATATGAAGTAGAAGATGAAGGGCAGTACTTGGTATGTAGAGATGGGAGAGATGTATGGAGACACTCCTGGCTGAGCCATTAACCGGTTCCCCATGGCATAAGGAGCAGCGTAGTACCTATAGCATCAGGATACAGTGTTTTCAAGGCTCTATACGACATCTACACACCATTTCAACTTACACAATGTATTTTAGTTGGATTTAAGTATGATAAAAATAAGTGAAAAAAAAGAATCCTAAATGTATTTGCTCTTATGCTAAGGATACTACAAATACATATTTAAGTGCTTAACAAAATACCCTGCAACTGTACTTATATTAGTACATTAGTAATTTAGCATACTAAACTTGTATACTTAAATTGGAACAAATAATTAACTGTGTGGAAATAGTGCTTAAGGCCAACTAAAGATATACTGAAGTATAGAATTAGTATAATATATGTTGGAAGTATTGTGCACAGATAATTTTTTTCTCAGTACATTTTTGAGTGACATTTCAGTAAATATGGTAGATTTACTGTACTTGGTATACAATACATGCATTTCTTTTTTTGCTAAGGGGTACAGCATGGCCATGACTAAACTAAAACGGGTTTTAATTAGTACAGTGTGCTTATGATTTAACTAAAACGTGTGACCAAATCAGTGCAACCTACTTAAAACCAGTAAACATTTGTACAATGTGGTCTCCATTAGTACAACATGGCCACTATTGAACTCAAACTAAGGAAATAGTTTCATTTGCGGCCCTGATAATTATGATTTTTTTTTGCATGGCACATGCTGGACTCAATAGAAATAGGGTAGACAATACACATTATGAGTCTTAAAGAGTAATTTAAGACACTTTCAAACTGTTCTTACCCATTCTGAAGGGCGGTGTTAGGGTCATATGTCAAGGTCATTCCACTCTAAAGAAAGCAAAAGAACAGTTGAGTATTACTGGTTTGCACACACAATTAAAGGATTAGTTTATTTCCAGAATAAGAATTTCCTGATAATTTACTCAGGTTATCAGATTTTAATGGTTGTAAACCAAACAAAGTGTGACATTTTGCTTCGAGCCACAAACACACCCATACACCTGCCGTCATGCCACAAACAAACACACACATATATATTCACATACACAATTATAAACAGGACTTACTAGTCTCACCTCGGCGTCTCGTGTCCAGGTTCGTCCATTGGGGATGTATTTAGCCTGACTCTGTCTCTTCTTCTGCCCGCCGTCAGCAAACTTACACAGCAAAGGCTCTGATGCACCTGTAACACACACACACAAAACACACTTCACCTACAACACTGCATTGACTATATAATCATAGGCTACAAATAGAATATATAAAAAAATAATGTTGAAACTGAGATTTACACATCACCTAAAAGGTGAATAAATAAGCTTTGCGTTGCTATATTTGTTTTTGTAAGGATTGGATTGTTAGGACATATTGTTTGTTAGGATAGTGAAATATATGGCTGAGATACAACTATTTGAAAGTCTGAAATACTGAGAAAATGGCCTTTAAAAGGTGTCCAAATTAAGTTCATAGCAATGCATATTACTAATCAAAAATTAAGTTTTGTTATATTTACAGTAGCAATTCTACAAAATATCCTCACGGAACAAGATCTTCACTTAATATCCTAATGATTTTTGGCATAAATGAAAACTCAATCATTTTGACCCATACAATGTATGTTTGGCTATTGCTATGAATACACCCCAGCTACTTAATTAAAACTGGTTTTGTGTTCATGTGTTTTATGTATTTTAGAGAATATTACCCAGCATCCCGGAGGAAGACTTAATGAACTTCCCATTGAAGTGAGAGATCACGGCGTCGCACTTTTCTGTTGATTCCATCCTTAAAATCAAGCAAGAACAATTAACATTTCACCAACATATCCACACATGAGCATAGCCCCAGTACACAAATGTCACTGACCTGGCGAAACCCACTCCCCGACTCACTCCGTTAGTGTCACGGAGGATCCGGGTGGAGACGACCTGTCCAAAAGGTTTGAGGAGGTTCTCCAGCTCCTGCTCATCCATGGACACGGGCAGGTTGGACAGGTACAGGTTAGTCGGGTCCTGCTCCTGTTGCTATAATCAGAAAACAAAAGCATCCTTCATGCATCTATTCAGATGAATTCAAAGAGAACATTTGTTGTTCAGGTTTTTCTTCTGTCCATAATACTATGGAAGTCAATAGTGACCAAAACAGCCCGGTTACAAACTTTCTTCAAAATATCTTCCTTTGTGTTCAGCAGAACAAAGGAATTCATACAGGTTTGGACCTACTTGAGAGTGAGTAAATGATAACAGTATTTTCATTTTTGGGTGAACTATTCCTTTAAATGGAGAAGCAGCTTCAGATAAGCTTGAAACCTGTATTTTCAAACTAAAACATACTGAGCAAACATCACAAAACACTGCAATTGTATTCCTCTTTTATAACTATAAAGCAACAACATCCATTCGTTTTCTCCAATAGAATTATGTGTCCGGTGTTTCAAGGGTAAGACCTTCAGGCGGTATATACTCGGTCTGTGCTGTGATGTGGTGCTTGAGTACTTTGTGAAGCCACAATAGAATTCTTTACTCGTCTCTCAGCTAACAAGGACACATGATACGCTACAAGCTGCATTTCAGTCTGACGTTTGATTAGCTAAAGGCAGAATCTCAGCACGCTATTCTAGATGGCTCAGCAGAAATGAGGGCGGGCCAAGATAAGACGTCAACATTCCTCAACATGTATGCGTCAGACATGTTTACACAGCGAACACACACACACACACACACACACGTAACGGGGAAGTGGAAGAGTAATATGCTGACAGTAGGGAGGAAGAGGAAAAAGAGGGCAGATTAAAAATTGAAGATGTAGGCAGAAACGCCCAGCAGATCCTAGGAGAAGGTCACTGCAGGATTGTTACACACATACTTTTCTGATGCACAAAGATACACAGGAAATGCATGTGCGTGCGTGTGACTGGACAAGAAAAGGAACAGAGGAAGCAAGGAAGAAATGCACATGAAAAGACACGGGAGCTAAAATTTTTATGTTTTACATCAACCCTGAATCGTCCTAGCAGACAGGTCATGAACCGGTTACTTTTAAAAAGGAAGTGATGTCACAAATGGATGACTCACCTTGGCCATTTGAGCCTGAACTCCACTGGTCTTTAGAGCTGCAACGGCTTTTTGTGCGGACACAGGACTGTCAAAATCCACAAACCCATATCCTATGAAGAAAACACAAATTAAAACAACCTATCTAATCCACAACCAACCACTAGACCAAACACACATCTTTAAATAACAACTTGCTCGTCACACCATCCCGTTACCAGGGTCACAGTTTGGAATGGGTTTTTAAAATTGGTTAGTGATGATATCATGACAATATGATAGTATTTAGATATGATACTGTATCATGGTATTTATACTACTGTTCAAAAGTGAGGGTATGATCATTTTGATTTTTAAAAAGAACTTTTTATTCTGCAAAAATACATTACATTGATCAAAAATGACAGTTTAATGCACACTGCATTTATAGAATTTTAAAAACCATTTCTATTTCAAATAAATGTGGCCTTGAGGACTGCAGTAAGGACTGCTGAAAATATAAAGAAATAAATGTAAAAATTAGTGTGAATCGATTAATCACATCCACAATATGTGTGTGGTGTGAGTATATATATATATATATATATATATAAATATAAATGCACATACATATATTTATATTTTAAATATATGTAGGCCTATATAATATATTATATGAAACTGAAAAATATACATGTAAATATTTCCAAAATGTATACTGTATGTGTGTGTATTTATATTTGCACAATATATACATAACACACACACATATATATTTTATGTAAACCAATTTTTTTAATTTTTGATTAATTGTGATTAATCATTTGACAGCACTATTTAAAATACAGTCCAAAACAGTTATTTTAAAGTGTAATAATATTAATGTAGACTTGCTGAGTATAAGAGACTGCATTCAAATACAAAAAGAAAATTATAATGACCCCAAACTTTTAAACAGTAGTGTATATGGTCCCGTTCTGAAGAAAATAACATGGTAATAACACCTAACGTGTCAAAGAAACATGGTATTAACAGAGTACTTTTCACAAAGGGTAAAAAAAACCACAAAATTATATTATAATGTTAATTGTAAGAATAAAAAGTGTAAGAATAAAATTACACGACAAACCTTTGCATTTGTTTGTAGTCTTGTCAAGAATGGCTTTGGTGGAAACGATTTTACCATATCTGTTTACAGACAGAGAAAAAGAGAGAAGTTAGCACAGGCTCAGTTCACGAGTCAGTCAATCCACCAATGACACAACAGCACAGGAATTTATGACCTGCAGGACATGAAACACAAGATCTATCATAATCCCCGAGCTGAGAAAAAATAACACCACCCAAAAGAGCTCTCAAAGTCTGTTTGAGGCGCATTTAATTCAGAAACAAAGAGTCGCTTGTCACGGAATCATCGACAGACACTTGATGCCCACATCCTGGGTGCTTTAGAGGGTCACTGTGTGATAGATGAGGATTGAGCACCTGTAATGGGGTGTCCATGAGAAACCTGTTATTACAGCACACAAATCAACACGGGTCAAAGGAAACGCTTGTCTGTGAGAAAAAGTAACTTGCGATTAATAGTGTGGGAAAACAGTAAATTAACGGTGAACAACTATCTTTGCATGTCTTCATACAATATCATATGCTTTTAACATTTCATTAACATTATTATGCTACATTGTTGTGCACATGAGATCATGCCCTCTCTCGCTCTCTCTCATATATATATATATATATATATATATATATATATATATATATATATATATAAAAA
>JAUCMS010000012.1:10868143-10888299 GCA_032357445.1 Enteromius radiatus | reverse complement strand
CATACAATATCATATGCTTTTAACATTTCATTAACATTATTATGCTACATTGTTGTGCACAGGAGATCATGCCCTCTCTCGCTCTCTCTCATATATATATATATATATATATATATATAGTTATAGTTATAAATAAGTGTTATATAAACACTTATATATACATATATATATATATATATATATATATATATATATATATATATATATATATATATGTGTGTATAAATATATAAATGTATAAATGTATAATATATATATATATATATAAAAAGCAGCTTTTTAAGATTTGCTGCTCAGGAAACATTTCTCTTTATTGGTATTGAAAATGGTTGTGCTGTTTTATTTTTTTATTTTTGAAAAATTGGTTTGTTTGTTTGTTTTTTAAAGCATTTATCTGAAATAGAAATATTATGTAAAATTAGTAGTGCTGTCAAATATTTATACACCACAGCTATGAAATAACTTAAAAAAATATATAAATAAATAAATGTATTCTCATGCCGGCTTAGATTTATTGACGTCTCTCTGAGGAAGGCTGCGCAGGAAAGAGCCGTGGCAGTAGTGCTGACTGGGAAAGGGCTGTTTTTCATTCACCTTGACCGAGGGCTGCTGAAATTTAAATACGCTCATATATTTATAATCCTTTTCCTGTGTCATTAAAACTCCGGCTGAGATGAATAAATATTTATTCAGCGTGATGCAGAGCTGCATAAGGAATGGGGCGCATTTTGGGGCGTGTCCCGGGCCGTGTCGCAAGAGAGGGAAAAGCGGAGCCAATCACATTTCACACACAGATCACAAGACTCCACGTGCCAGAGGACCAGGCGACCTTGGCCTTGACCCACGCGTTTCAGCAGGGAGGCCCCATTTCCTGCCCCCGCCGGCAGAATTCAGTCAGAGGCTCCCAGAGCGACGCTGTTTTTCAGCCTGGCGCGGATCAAGGCAAATCAATCCCCGAACGGTCACTCTCTGTGATTAAAACAGCTCCAGGAAAAAGCGAGGTCACGATGTCACCGCAATGCCTCAAAGCTGAACTGACACATTCCTCATGGTTTTAACCAAAATATACGGTTGTGATTACAACCGTGAAAACTGTAGTATTGTGTCAATAGTTATATGTACATATGACCTCAGCTTCACTTTTAACCAGGATACAAGCCAAGAGGATTATGGGCCCTCCATCTGACTCTTTACAATCAATTTGAGGGATTACCATGGAGATGACTGGTCTCCCAGAGGCAGGGAGGGGTAAATTAACCCACGGTGGGAATGTCTGAAAGGAATACACGCGGGATTGGGACACCTCTGCACAAACAAGCGCTCTCACGTGAATATAAACACACGCATGTAAGTTTGTACGAAAGGGGATGAAGATCCGTAAGAGCATTACCAAATATTCCATTGTGTTCAGCAGGATGAAATTAGTAACATCTGTTTCGCAATATTTTAGGGAACCAAGCAACGCAGGAGTGTTTGCAAAAGAAACCACTGACAATGTCTGCAGATCTGATCGACTTGCGACTTTTTCTGCTGTAGTAACTGCTGAATCATAGCTGCTGGCCTACTACTGCAGGCAGAGCGTCTGTTATGAACCAGCGCATCTCAAACAAACACTCACTTGTGTGTGTGTGTGTGTGTTACGAGCTTCAGAGGAGGAGAGAGGGAAGAACATGTGTAGCATAACGAAATTGAAATTATATTTCAACACCGAACGTTAAAACGAAAAATATCAGTTTACTCAAGTTTGTAGTATATAGAGAGAAAATTAACGAATGCAATGTAATTCTTTTATAACTGCAATGCTACAAATTTGCTCTGGGTATCAATTCAGTTATTCATTTTATTTATTGAGTTATTCTCAATTTTTTTTTTTATTATATTCAGTGAATATAGTTTGAAAACAAATGCTATTAATATTTCAAAAATTAACAGTAAACATCAGTTTTCAAATGGTGAATTATTAAAAACAAATTAAGAGCTAAAGGCCTGCATTTTAAATTTATTATGTTTTTAGTGCTGTCAAACGATTAAACGTTACATAATATATGTGTGAGTATTTATTATGCATGTATGTATGTATGTATGTGCATACATACTTAAATACACATACATATTTTGAAAATATATACATTTACATGCATATATATATATATATATATAAACAACATTTTCTTAAATATATATATATATGCATGTGTCTATTTATTAATACAGTGTATTTATATGTATATATAATAAATATACATAATATATGTGTGTGTACTGTGTAAACAAAAAACTTTATTAATCACTTGACAGCACTACTTTTTTGTATAGGGTCCTGTATTCTAAACATTAATTTAGACTCTTTTCTTAAGTTTCTTAACTTTTCTAGCAATCAAATGAAAGCATAAAACATTAATTCAATTTATCCTAATGACATGAAAATTAAACCCTTATATTTTTCTCATTGAGAATGTGTACCAAATTAATGTTTAGATACTTTAGATCAGTTGTAGGCTCTGTGTCTCGCCTGGTTGCCCATTGACAATACAATTTTTCAAAGTTGCTCAGTAACATTGCTCAAAAAGTTGCCCAGTGTATCATCAGCCTAATGATAGGATTAACACGTTAATCAGGTCTCGTGTTAAACATTTGAAATATGCATAAAAAAAAGTATTAAATCTTTCTACATGATCAACATCTTTAAATTAACACATATACTTCCTTGTAGATGTTTTTCCCCATTCATTACACTTGACACATTACAGTCTTGCCCCTTCACTATGAATCAGTTTGTAATGTTGTAATGCACCTCATAGCTGGTTGGTTTGGTTCATGGCTTATAACTTCCAAATGATTCATCAGTGCACATTATTCCAAACAAAAAAAATCTTTGACTTTTTTTAATCCTTATTTGCTCCACCTCTGAAACAACATTCCTATTAAATAAGATTCAAGCCCCATTTTTTTCCCTTTTCTTTTTCTTTTTAACAAAATATCTCATTTCACTAATAAATATGTAATGACAGATGTCAAATTATTGAACAGTCATTGTGTAATCAAAAAAAGTTCTATGCTGTTTTTTTTATTAAAAATTCTGTTCAGCTTGGAAACACATTTCGATTGCGCATGTAAAATCAGGTTGTGAACACCATTTCATGTTGCCTTCAACCTCAAACTTCGATCATGTGACAGACTATAATTTCACTGACACGAGTGAGGTGGTTTTAACTGGTTATTAGTGGTATAGTCTTGAAAAAGCTGATTGTGGCGGATGTTTGTGGGGTAAACAGGGGCTCATGAGAGTTTATCCCAAAACTTGACCTAATTCTGACAATCTCACATGCTCAAGCTTTTAACAGACGCCAGTCCTGATGTGCTGCTGAATCAGAGCAAGAGGAGAACAGAGCAGGAACTGTATTTATTGGGTCAAATATACATCCAAGACTCTAAATGGATGTCGTTGGTGATTGTGTCATGACATAGCATCGAATACTCACGGCTGGCAGAGCTTGACCAGGTCGTGATCGGTGGTTCCTGGCGGTAACCCGCGGATGTAGAGGTTTGTTTTGCTGAGTTGCTCCCAGCCGGTTGTGCTGCTGCTGCTACTGCTGTTGTTGGTGGTGCTGCTATTGGTGCTCGGGCTGGGCGGGGCCATCGGGAGGGTGGGTGGAGCAACTGGAGGCTGTCATGGGAGTGGAACAAAGATTTCATTGATCTGACAAATGGAAATGCGTAGAAGATGACATCACATAATGGCTGCACTGAAACACAAAAATAGCGACTTCCAAAACAAACCACGGACAAACTTCTCTTTCTTCTACACTGTATGAGTTTCTTAAAAAGAAAATATGCACACTAACAACATTAAAAGAAAATACCCCCACCTCACGCTCTCCCCCAAACACGCTGTGGCAGGGCGACTCCATTCATCACGATGATATCTTTAACTCTATCTGTAGTGAACTGGTGTTATTATTACGCAGTCAGTCATCACCAGCGAGTCTGCCCACATCCACAGCTCCCTACAGTCTAATTCCTGTTAAAGCGAAGCACAAACAGGCCTAGAGGCACACAGCTCTCATATCAGTCCAATCTACGCATTCTTCCAGAGCTGAATGTGTTGGGATTACTTTACTGGATGAAAGCCCATATAACTCTGGAGAAGTTCCTAATGCGGCATCAGATCCTTTCAACACTTGCCACATGGCTGTGTGCAATGATTAAAGGGACAGTTCACACAAAAATGAAAATCATGGCATCGTTAGCCACCCTTATGGCGTCCCTAACACATATGGCTTTCTTTTTTCTTCAGTGGATCACAAAAGGAGATGTCTTGAAGAAATGTGCAGGCTGCTCTTTTCCACTCAACTATAGTCAATGGGGTTGAAAGCTTTCAAGCTTCAAACAAGATGGAAAAGTACCATTAAAGTAGAAATCTAAATTAAATCTTTGCTTGTGAATGAATTGCGTGATTTTTGTTCCTCAAACATGCCTTGCCTCAGAGCTGAAAATATTATTGGTCAAGTCGTGCTGAGTGCATACTGCCATTACATAACCTCTAATACTAACCTCAAAGCTGGTTTTCTAATTTAAGTGGTACTAACAGAAATTTTTTTTCTTAAAAATGCATCAAGTCACGTCTGTAAACATAAAGAAGTTATCCCCGCTAATAGGCTATCATAGTTGGCGCCTCGTTTATAGCCTTTTCTTATATTAGCTGTAATAATTAAACTAAATCATTTTGATGGCAAATTGTAATCCATATTATGTGTTCCCGAAACGCATTTGACTGAAATTAAATTATATTCCAGTTTCAAATGTGTATTTGAATACATGTGATTATTACACAGGTTTTATATTTTAAAGAGAACCAGATCTAAAGAAGAATAATTTGCTTTAAGGCTTAAAAGAATTTCTTTGTAAAAATTTGAGTGGTATGACAATTAGAGTATACAGAAACTGCAAATTTACACATAGGCACGCAATGCTGATGTTGTTAATATGGACAATTTGAGAACAAGTAACAATAATTTGCACAGCTTGATGTGATATGAGCTAAGCAATCATTGGATTTTATCACCAATGTAGCACAATTTATTGTAATGCTTGTTTCCTCAGCTGGTCAGAACAAAAGTGGCAGACTTGTCACTTACTGTTTGGATGACAATATCCAGTAAAAAAAAAAAAAAACACTTTTATTTGGATCATAAATTCCAAGACATAGAATCTGTGGTCCCTAAGTACAGCATCCACACCAGCAGTGCAGTGCAGTAATCCATTCGGCCAATCTTTTAGCTGTAGCTTAGCATAGATCATAGAATCTGATTAGACCATTAGCATCATGCTCAAAAATGATCAAAGAGTTCCAATATTTTTCCTATTTAAAACTTGACTCTTCTGCAGTTACGTTGTGTACTAAGAAAGACGGAAAATGAAAAGTTGCGATTTTCCAGGCTGATATGACTAGGAACTATACTCTCATTCCGGCGTAATAATCAAGGAACTTTCCTGCCGTACCATGATTGAATCAGGCACAATGATATCACGCATAAATTAAAAAAAAAATGTATGCATGTATGGCGTGTTCCTTTAAGCCTGAACGTTTTTTGACAGGTAACTAAGAGACTGAAAAAAAAAAAAACATACAGATGTGCTCCAGAATCAGATCGTCCAGTTAAAAAGGACATCTTGTTATGAACCGTAACAATTTTTGGGCAAACTGCGATATATAAAAGCTATGCCTTTATTTACCTTTTAGTGCTTGTTGTGTATTGGGGTTTGAGTTTGACTCATGAGCGTCCTTACCAAACCACATTACCGAACTCACCACAGAGGCATGTTCATTCATACTGCAAGAAGCGTTTTCATCCATAAATCTGCTTTAGCAGGGAGGAAGGAATGTTTTCCAGAGAAAGATCACATGATGCAGGAGCGCTCTGGGATACAGGATGTGTGGGCCTCTCGCCCACCCTGAGCAGCGGCCACCACAGCCCACATCACTGACTCACTTCCTGTTTCTTAGTCATTCATTAAAACGGCTCCATTTCTCCCAGCCATCACAAAATGGCTGCCTGTTAAACATCAGCGGGTGATTGTTCACAGAACCAAGTCACCGCAAAAGTGACGGCAAAACCTCAAAACAACAGACGCGGTCAGAAAAAGACAGCGGCTTTGACTGAAACTATTCTTAAGTGCATGCATAAAAGCACATGTGAATAAGTTTGTGTGTTCACCTGACTGTAACTGTGGGGTTAGTGGGAGTTCTCCATTTCTGACACACTGACCCATTTTCACATGAGCGGCTCACACACTTGTGCGCTGAGGTGAAACTGGACGTGGCCCCATAAGCTTGTTAGCGCCTGTTAATTACTGAGGCAAGAGAATGAGCCACTTTTCCTCCACAACAGCGTCAAAAAATAAATAAAAATCACACACTGAGACAGATGGATGAGCATTGTATAGAACAGATTTATGGGAAGAATTTGTTGGATAATTATCATGCAGCATATCCACAAAATGAAACGAGAAAGGTGAACAGGACAGACAGATGGAGATCCTGTCCTAGTTTTCTCTTCAATCTGTCAAATGACTGAAGTAGCTGATCATTTTCACACATTTTCATGATTAAAATACACCGTTTTCATTTCCTGTATAAAAAGAGCTTGCAGGGAACATGTCCAGATTTATCAATTTGGAAAATAACAAAGTCATGGGAAGGGTAAATAAGATGTAGAAAAAGCAATGGGAGAGGGAGAGGGGAGGGGGTCACATTCAATATCCAAGCCATCTCTCATACGTCGGCGTGTCCCTTGGGTCCTGAGCTATGCGCTGTAGTCATCCTAGACCATATGGTTCCTATAAACTGTGAAATCCTGAAGCCCATTAACTTCTGCTGCCTCTATCACTCTGAGCTCCACCACATGAGCGCCTATGCAAATGCATGTGTAAATGTGTGATTTCACGCAGTGTGTGTGTGTGCGTATGAGCAACATCCATAAATTCTCACATCTACAGATTTGGAATGTACAAACAAGCCAGGTTCAAAGAGAATTCCACAGGCCACGCCCTCTGTTGGCCCACCAATTGCTGGACAACATTCTATTAACTCATGAATATTAATTAGGCAGAGATTCTTCAGAACACACCCAAGAATCTCCTGACACAAGTTGCCATGGGAGACTTTCACCACAGGCTTCTCTCATCCTCACCTCCCTTCACTCGTTAACACAAAATATGCTAATAAGCATCTTTTTAAAAAGACAGTAACGTTAATGGGATACTAAGATATCTTTAACAAATGCAATATGACAGTAGGAATTCACTGAAGAACGTGTCTAATACATGTATGTGATAAATGAGTGTTAATAAAATGTAATGACACTTCATTTGTCTAATTTCTATTTCTGGGCTCACTCTGACATCCCAAAGCAAGAAACGGACAGTTCCAGTTCCGTAAACAGACTTTGTAAATGTTACATTGTGCAAGTGCAGACGAAGTGGCGGTGCACTATTATTGACATAAATAATCAGATTAACATCCAAAAAGGCCTAAAGAACTCACGCAAAAACGAAACAGTTTCTTAAAAGGCAGCGGTTGCGTCTCAACTCACAAACGAGCTGTCTATCTAAGCACCCGCATTTTTTGGCACCTTAGCTGCATCATCTTCGTCCATCATAATCCGGTTTCGAGTTAGAAAATCCCCAAAACGCCGCACGCTCCCTAAAATGCTGTCTAGGTAGGCAGCTCGCTAGATGTTGAGACGCCGCCGCCACCGCTGTACGTGTGCGCGCGCACACGAGCAAGAGGAGTTAAATACATTCTGTCCCAGGTAAAGGATCTACTGACCCACTGTGAGTCCATCCCTAGTCCTATCGTCATTACCTTTGCAATGTCTCACTTCACCTACCTGCTTTCGATATGACGGAGTTCTCATTGGGTTGGCCGTATTTGCGAAGATCATCCTGTATTCTCCTGTGTTACGCGACCCAACGATGAATTAAAAAAAATCTACTCTCAAAATCAGTTGATATTAGGTTACAGTAGAGAGCTGTAAATTTTCCACATCGCACACTTCAGTGTAGGCTTCGGAGTGAAGTGATAATCCGTGCTTTGAGCAGATTAAGATTTCTGCTAAATAAAAACCTCGCTCTTGATAGATGGTTTATTCCCACCTTGGCTTGTCTGACCAGTTTCGGTAAATCGCCTGGTTCATTGATCTCGGTTCTGTTGCCCGCAGCGAAGACCCACCTACTGAGGAACGATCCATTCTGCAGTCAGGCGGCAGGGTGGAGCTCTGTCTAATTAATCTCACGTGACTTATCTTTCCGATGAATACAACTAAGTTATAAACCTGCATGATTGATCTAAACGTGTAAACAAATATTTGTAAAAAGTCTGACACAAAAACAGATACAACTCGAGTAGTAATTTGTTAGTGTCACCCGTCCCCCCCTACTTGAGGTTTGGTTCATTTCCGCACGCATGCAACACATTCCACTACCTCGCCATCAGATCCAATCTACAATACACACAGCAGACTGTCCCACTGTGGCCTGGGTGGAGGTCCGTACATACATATACACCCTAATTAACACATTTATTCATATTTTATTATTTAAAAGGTGCATTCAGTATTTTCTTTGCTTATTTAAAAAGTTTAACACGTAAAAAAAAGCTAGCACTTTTAATAAATGCTGTTAAAATACGTGTTTTGCTATGTTTACTTAGTGAGCACGTCCACCCCTTATGGGCACTGGCATTTTTTATGCATCTAGATGTGGTCATGTGAACTACTACTGTTTATAAAGAAGCACCAGCTACACCCAAACAAAATTGATCATTATTGACTGCATAAACTAACTTACTAACATTATGAAATTGATAGAAACAGACAAAAGTTGTGTGTGGTATTCAGTGGCAGGGGGGTGTGAACTAGTTCCCTCCTGCAACAGTAATAACAAGGCTGAAATGAAATGACACCTCCTAGAGGGTGGCCCAGGGCATGTCTTATCTACTTTTTGTCATGGTAATGTTCCTCTTTAATCACACTTCTCAGCTTATGTGTTACTCAGTGACAGTTTGCAATTTGGTGCAGGAGATATTAAATTAACTGAAATGCCACACAGGTGTTTGAAAGGCAATGAGCACTCACTCGACCAGTGGCTTGTCAAGTCCGTCTGTGATTGAAAACAAGTATTTTTTTCCCTGGGTGTCATGTAACAGTTTGCATGTTTACTCTATAATGAAAGCTGTTATGCTGATATTGCTAATTACTGGTGCCCAAAGACACTGTTGTGGATTGAGAATGATTGTATCTCATCACACACCCGCTGAGTGTGATTTTTAGCTCCACTTGCAGTGTGATGTGTGTGAGAGTTTAGTGAGGCAGAAAGCCAGAGTGAATCAGGGTAGAGGCCAGAGCACAAGCTGATTTTATGCGTGTAAATAGTAAAACGTATGAAAACTGTGACCAAGGGGAAGACCACAAGTAAAATTTCTGCATTAAATGCACATTGTTTTAAATTACGTCATTATCTTGATTAATATTATATATTACAAAATATATAACCTTTTTAGAGGATTCTGACAAACATAAAAAATGTCACAATCTGACTTTCCACCACTGACCACAAAAACCATAACAAAACCAACCAACACACCACAGTCAATTTTACTACTCGTGCTGAAACAAGCCACAACCTAAAGACTGCATGTTTCACTACTTGATTTTAGACGGTTACATTTATTATTATAAAAGCCTGGAACTCAGTTACAAGTTGCAAATAAAATTAAATTAAGTGAAATAAAATGGAATAAAATAAAATAATAATAATAAAAATAAAAATAAAATAAATAAAAAATAAAAAATTATAATAATTAAAAAAATAAAATAAAACAAAATACTTTCAGTGATTGTCTTTATACTGACAATGATATATTACTTCCAATCAATCTTTGTTATTTGTGTGTCATTATAGTTATTTGGGATATTGCAGGGTCGAACGTGCTTACTTTTATGGGAAAAACGCCTCGCACTCAGTTACAAGTTGCAAATAAAATAAAATAAAATACTTACTGACTGTCTTTATACTGACAATCATATATTACTTCCAATCAATCTTTGTTATCTGTGTGCCATTATAGTCTTTTGGGACAACGCAGGTGCATAGTTTAATATTGACTCTGCAACACAGAGGTCTTCTGAATGCATTTCAGTGAGTATGTACACTCACACACAACCCCTGCTGTGTATGTGCCATTTTAACCACAATCTGCATTCATATCATAATACCAATATGTGTGACCTTTTATAGCGTCTCATTTGCTGTCTAAGCAAGAAACAGAGCTTAGTAATTCCCTCTGTGATTAGTGTCATCTGTCAGGGCGTATTGTGAGTCTAAATCATGCAATTAGGCAGTTCTTTTCAACCCTGTGTCAATTAGGGGACTTGATGTAGACAAGCTCTTTTAAAGTGCTTGAAAAGCCAGCTATGTTCTGTATTCTCTGTTGCAAGCGCCCAAGTTCAGTTTAGCGAGGTGGCTTTTGTTCGGCCTGGTCCGGTCTCCATTGGACGGATGAAGGGAAATTCAGCCCAGGCTTTGTATCTCTCCAGGGGTGAGTGCCTGCACAGCACAGGGTCAGTCACTGAACACCAGAGGTCAAACAGAATGAAGCCCAGCAGTCCATGAAGCTGCAGGGGAAAATTCAATAGGTCAACAGTGATGGGAAGGGAGAGGGAGAGAAATTGAGAGGTAGAAAGCTCTGATTCAGCATTGCGGGAGGTCATTGAGGAGAAGCAGATTGTGTCTGTAATAGTTTGTTCAGAGTGTCACATTGGCAGGTGAGCATTCGGCTTACTGTATGCAGTGATATGAGTATTTTTAATATTATTACAAGCCCTTCTCATGCTCATTTGCCTTTTTTTTGTATTAAATCACTTGTATTTCTCATTTGTATGTCACTTTGGATAAAAATTTCTGCTAAGAGAATAAATGTAAATGTTCAGTACTTAAAGGGATAGTTCACTTAAAAATTTGAATTCTTTCATTTATTACTTTGAACCCGGACTGAACCAGAAAAGTAGAAAGCATTAAATAAAGTTCTCTTTTTAGTTTTTTTCTGTGTGCAAAAAGTATTCTGGTAGCTTCATAAAATTATGGCATAACCTTTATAAAATTATGTCCTCAATACCTTTCTGGTCCTTGACCTTGGTAGTTCCCTCGCTGTCTGTTGAGGGTCAGAAAGCTCTCCGATTTCATTATTTGTGTTCCGAAGATGAACAAAGATCTAACGGGTTTGGAATGACAGAAATTACTGACAGAATTTCCATTTTTGGGTCACCTTTATCCCCTTCATACTAGCTCCTATCAACATAGAGGTCTGTTGCTGTTCAAATTCATTTTTTTAAACTATATATATATATATATATATATATATATATATATAAAAAAACACATAATAAATAAATAAATAGTGTATCTAAATATACTTTATTAAGTATCAGCAATACAAGTGACATATCCACAAAAAACAATAATGACTATTTCCAAACAGATTTCCTGTACGCTATTCTTGTCTTTCCTGCCAGGAAGTCCCGCCCCAAACTCTCATCTCATTGGTTCAACCAGAACATTAAGCAATTTGTTGAAGTACCACAGAGCAGGGTTTTTTCATGTCCGCAGATTGAAGCGACCCAAATAGCCTAATATTTAGCTCATGCAATGCCCTTTTTTACCAGAGTATTCCCATTGAATAACATGTATTCCCCCCCCCCCGGAATGCATTTTTTTTAACAGGGTTGTGAATACTTGGCAACCCTGAAACAGAGCCGCTCCCTGCTCCCTGTGTGTATACTATACACCCTATCTGCCCTAAATAGTACTAAAAATGACTAACATCACATAGAATTTAGGATGTATAGTATGCACACTGGGAGGCTGGCACAGTGTTCACACTTTTCAGGAAACCAACGTATCAATGGCTTACTTTGATATTAAACTTAAGTAGATTATTCACAATAGTATGAAAAAATTCTTTACGTAATCTTTAATGTTATACTTAGTCAGTTAGATTAATACATAACCATTAAACACACACACACACATATGCAAAGAATCATGTGGGTGTTTAGTCACTTCCTGTCCAAAAGTCATGAGTTTTAACATGCATTCCTCTTCCATTACACACACACAGACTTTTCCACACAGTTACAATGCTGCAAAACAAAGCAAAAGTGGCCCATAGTGACTGGGCTGCTGCCGTTGCCATGCAACCGCCCAAACGGAGTCAGTAAACAGTGTGCTGAGTCTGCGTGCAGAGCGAGAGTCTCGGCTCTCGTGTTTGTGCAATCCCCTGTTGCGTTCACGTCCTTTTCCATAAATTTGCAGGGCTACACAAACAACAAGCACGCAATGCGAACAGAGTTCACTCACAGGTAAACTCACACACCAACACATTCACAATACGGACTCACATACACTGGAGGCACTTGACAATGGCGCATTTTAAAGGGCCGGTGGCCCCTCTCAAGGCTGGTGTAGAGAGTCAGAACACTTGGCTTTATGCCCAGACACAAATAGAGCAGTTCAGCGAGCACGTGCTTTCTTTCTCTCTCTCTTTCTACAACACTCTAATCTCCCATGACACACTCATGAATGGCAGCAGAGGAAAGGTCAAGCCCATAGTATGGACGCTCAACTTTACCTGACACCTACAACTATTTAGATTTTAATTTGCTGCTTGTTAAAATGGCCAATGGGAAAATGTAAGCATGTGTGCCCCCGAAACAATAATTTTTTCCATATGATTAAGATCAGAGAAGAGCCAAACATGTCATTTTGTACGTCTTTGAGAGGCAGATCTCTTTATTAAGTCAAGAAACGATGACATTACACTGTAAAAAGTGAATGCATAGTGAAAAGCTGTTAATTTTATTATGTATCAAATATGTTTTAGTCTCCCTATTGCTTATTGTTTGATTTCTCAAAATGTTTTGCGCTTTTAGTATGAATGTTTTGATTAAATGACGTAGTGGCTCAACCAATGGTGGGCTTTGGGGCGGGGCTAGTTGTTTTTCAGCCAATAGAACGTAAGAAACCGATTTAAAACCCCTTTCATTTTCTCCACATGGGAATTTAATTTTGAATTAGAACTAAACCGAGAAGACAGACATACTATATGTCCACAACCCAAATTATTTAAATGTATGTTTTGAACAGTCATGTTTAACAAGAGTTTCTGGTAGGAAACGACATTACCCATGATTCTGCGCCCATTACCATGAAGCACTGTAAATGACATAACGAGTAAGTTTCGAAGGTCGAAGTGCTGCGAAGTGCTCTTCCGCCATACATAGTTATCATTTTTATCCGCTTAAAAAATCAACACATATTATTAAGTGTCAACAGACTGACTCGTGTAACTAGTTATGTAACCGTCTTTAAATAATGAAAACATGGAAGTGGTTTCTAAATTCATACCTGTTTGGATCGTAAGGAACGAATGAAGCAAAGCTAAATGCACTGAGCAAGGAGAGATATGTATCAACTCGTCTAAGTTGAGGGAAGATCATGAAATATGGAAAAACAGTGGCGTTTTTATTCATACCGAGGGCGATAATGATAAAGAATTAAAACATTGTTCTCATTATTAAAGAATAGCCAAGTTCTTGTTTTTGAAAGGGCCTTTAATTAGAGCTAAATTAATATATATGAACTATTGATTCTATTAATGTTTTTTTATTGTACATCAGCTGAAAAAACGCTCTGAAGGTGATTCCAATGATATTGTGCCTTTATCATTAGAACTGTGGTAAGGACTTGGCTATTGGTTGGTCTAACTCATAGGGCCGGTTTCCCGGTTAGGAATTAGATTAAGCCAGGACTAGATCTTTGCTAATTTAGGACATTTAAGAATTTTTAGAAACATGTCTTACAAAAATGCATTATCTGTGAGCATTTGTATTTAAGCCTTTTCCAGTTTAGAACTCATCACATCACATTTATTTTAATCTAGGACTAGTCTTAAACCCAGTTCGGGAAACCGGCCCGTTATGTTTATTCTATTGCATAAAGCCAAATGAGCCCAAGATTTTCCTCTCATTACTGCAGTGCAGCTGTCAGGTTACCGTGCATATTTTACATAATCTGGTTCATCAGGCGGTCACAGCTTTCTGTCAAGAGCCGAAATTACAAACACTTCGGTTAACACACTCAACCACCTTCAAAGGTCACAGAACATTTCGTAGCCTACATTATGTGCGTCAGCAAAATCCACCGATATGTGTCTCAAGAATGACGTCAGGTATGTTGATCAGGACATTTACCTGATGCACATCTGATAATGTTTGTAAGTGTTTCAAAGACAAACTGAGCACGTTATCAGCTGGAGGTGCTTTATGTGTGATGGGGCGGATCATTTTTCACGAAGGGGGGTAAATAGCTTATATCCGACGGTGGGGATGTTCTTGCATTGCCTCTTTAATTATTCAGTCTGAGAAAACGATCCATTTGCCCAGCCAAATCCTGATATGGAGAGCTGTGTGACCACACGGTGTACATTTATGGCACATCTTCGTTGGCTCGTGTTCAGAGGCCTTGCCTGGAAACGCTAGATCTGCTTCTCTCTCTCTTTCTCTCTCTTTTTGATTTAAAACAGGAGTTTCTCCGAAAGCGATTGATCTACAGCAATTCTGCTGCATTAAACATGCATGAATTTTAATGACTGATGTGAGCCAGGCAAGCGTGTAACAGTAAAGCCTGTTTAGGCATATTGAGCCAAGAGTACTGGATGCTTTTACAACCACCATGTTAAAGTCCTAAAGGAAACGGTTGTACTCAGCTGAAAGCAATTTAACAGACATCATAGGCCTGACTCATTCGCTTCTCATAAATGAGGAATGGGAACTTAAAATATGTCTTGGTAATAACAAAGTCTGAATTGTTAACGGCACCGAGGCATTCTTGTCAACATACGTTTTTGTTCAGCGCGGTATGGAAAGAAAATCTCCAGAAATGTATTTATTTTTATTCAATTTCTCATTGTGTTTTTAGATTGTAGCGGTCAGCAAAACCTGAACTGCATCTATTTTAGGAGAAGAAGAAAAGTGTATATTTCACCGTAAGCTCTGGGCCCGCGTCATCTCAAACCCCATTGCTGAATAATAGATGGGATGTGCTGTTCTCTTGTTCCCAGAGGAGCTTCCTCTTCCCTCAGGCCCTCTGCGATCACCTACTGGGAGGCTCCTGAACACGGTTCACTTATTGGCCAAATGCAGCCCAGTCACCGCTGATATCCTTTTTACTGCTCCAAAGACCCGGTCAAACCACACAAACTGTGCTGGCTTGGAAGGAAAAGAGGAATTTGGGGTTGTTTGCAGCTTGGGAAACTGTAGTATTAGTCTTAGAAAGAAAAGACGTTCTGTGTTCTTCAGCTATGGGCACTTTTGACCTTGTGGGTTTTTTACTGAATAGTCAGAATAGTCAGAGAGCTTTTGTGTATTTAATTTGTCTATATTAAAAATACATTGCATGTGTGTTGGGTTTAAGATGGAAATGACTGTGATAGAAATGTCTCAAACCTTGCCACACTAAAATTATTAAAATACAATATTAAATATACACGGTTAATTAATTTTATTTAATTTGATGCATATTTAATCTCAAGCTCGTTAATGACTTTTGTTTGGTGGTTATGGAAATGATGCAACAACTAAGTCATAATAAAAAAAAATTGCTGCTCAACATTTATTTTGATAAATTCTTTAAATAAATATTGACATTGTTTAAATTGTTATATATTGTCCTATATATTATCCTGTTATTTTATCCTTATTATTACATAAATATTTTTTTCTGAATTTTAAAATAGACTTTAAGGATAAGGATAAAATAATAGGGTAATATATAGGACAATATATGACAATTTCTGGAGTTTCTAATAATATATATAGGGAGATAGAGAGAGAGAGAAATACATTTTTGGGGGGTTTGTTTTGTATTGAGCATTCAATCTCAGTCAAACTGAAGATAGGTTATTTTGATAAAATATAGCTAATTAACAATAAAACATGATTAAAACATGTTTTTTTAATATCTATGTTACATATATTTAAAAAAAAAAGCAAAAATAATATGGCTTCCAATTCAAATTTCTGGAATTTCTAATATTTTACACACACACACACACACACACACATATATATATAGAGTATAAATTAAATAAATCCTATCTATATGTATTATATCTATCTATCTATCTATCTATATATATTAGAGTATAGATTTAAAAAAATCATATCATGTATATATATATATATATATATATATAATTTATTTATATATTTTTATTTGTAAACTGCTTATATTAATATTTAAAAAGTATAATTAATGCAACAGTCATTTAAATGTAAGTAATTTAAAAAGCAGCAAAGAACTAATAACATGGCCTTCACATCAAATCGAAGCCTTTTACTGCATTTCCACCAGCCTAAAAACCAGAAGGCAGTTCGATGCCTCTTTCCTCTCAATGTTCTTTTTTCCCTGTGGTTTCCTTCCTGTAATCTGATCTATGAACTTTTACTCTCAGCATTCCAGGAATGACCCCCCCCCTCCCCAACCAACCACCACCACCATCAAAACACACATCCTCCACCGCACGGCCGTGACGAAATTCTCCACATATTGCCCAAATGACTCACATTCCGATCACTTCCACATTGGTGAACTACGATAATGCAGTTCTGATCTCGAGCAGCTCCATTAGTGGGTCCACGGAGGCGAGCTGCATAATACGGCGCAACGTTTCTATCCACTCGAGAGGCCCAGACTCTAATGCAGCAGTAACATGATCGCAGAATGCAAGCTCGCTCGCATATTGAGCCAGTTTAGAGCTGATCTGCAGTCTTTAGTTGTAGTCTTAAGTCTTATCTCCAGCTGGCCAGAGGGAAAAAGCTGTAACGAGATCCTGTCCTGCAGGAGAAGGGTGGGTAGGTGGGTGGTCGGAGGGGCTGGAGGCATTTATGGCTGAGGGGGCCGAGGGGTCTGAGATTCCACCGAACGAACCCCCTCGCTGGATTGGGGGGGTCGCATTTGTGTTTAAGAGAAAGGGAGTGTGTGTTTGGGATGGGGGGGGTCATGGCGCATTACTGGCATACCAGTGAAGAGGTCTGGTTTTTACAACCATTCCCATCTTCTCTCATTCACGCACACCATCCCCCCCTTTTCTCATGCTAGCTGTTGTATGATATCTGCCACTTACTCTCCCCCCGCCAGGGGTTTATGATTGCTTTTAACACATTCTTGCATGTGCTAATGCTAGATCAGTTTCACATGCTTAAACGCGTAATCTGCCACTCTGTCCTGCATTCTGTGGTTACGGACGCGTTGGTTTCTCACGTTCAGCGGAAACTAATTGCTGTCTTACAGCTGTATCGTATCACTTCTTGAGTGCTGAGAGAAGAAACTGGAAAAGGAAGTGCTGTTCTAGGTGAAGGGTCAATTTTGCAGTTTTCTCATGCTTACGTATTCCATGCTTCTCTCTGTTTCTCCTCTATGTTGTGCTTTTGGGGTGTCATTAGAGATCTCCTCATTCTACATGTGTGTTAGAAAACATTGGGCAGTCAATGGGTCCCAGGGTTCAAACCGGTTACATGGGTTCCTTTGCATGAACATATTTAAAATGAACAAATATTTGGACAATATAAGGACATTTCTGGCTTCATGAAGTGAATTCTAAGAGCATGAAGCCCTCAAATAAGAGACCAATAATAATAATAATGATAATGATTACTATAATTAGCCTATTATTGGTTTCTATATAATTTTGATGCTCTAAGCTGTCAGCACAAGTATTAATGTAGTAAATATAACAACAGCAACAACAAAACTACTACTGCTAATAATAATTATTATTTAATATTTTTATTAAATAATAATAGTATAAGTAATATTATTTATTTAGCCTATTACATTAAATACAATGAGGAAAAGCAAGAAATGCACAGGATTTTGCATAAAATGTTGCATTAGATAAAAATAATAATAAATAAAAATGGTTGTCGACATCATATAATTTATTTACTGCATTATACAAAACCAACAACAACATTATTATTGTTTTAAATAAAATGCATTTTGATACTGTGTTGATTTGCCACTCTGTCCTGCAGAGCTAAATCTTGTTGCTGAGGCAAAACAAGCAGTACTACCACCGAGCTCGTTCTCTGACTGCTTCTGAATGATAAACAGGAAGAGAGGCTAGCTTCATTGACAGGAGGTTCAGATAGAGAGGCAGAGGCTGAGCATATCTTATTTGATTAGAAGAGAGATCCATTTCCACAGGAAGTCATCCTACACCTCTCACTGTACCACTTCCTGTTGGGGGCTGTAGCAGAGGAAGCTGCTCAAGTTTCACGCAAGAAAGAGTTTTACATAACTGATACTGATCTAATCTAAAGACGATTTAAAGGCTACAAGGCTGACAGCAAGCAAAGATGCAAGCTCTGCCTTGAATGGGGTGTTGTTTCTGTGTCCCGCCCCGTTTCTCTCCACAGGAGGTTTCAGCGGGTGCTGCCACCCTCTGGAGAACGTTTGGTTTTTGCCAGGACAAGAGGTCTCCTTTGAACTTTGCCCTGGGGTCATGCCTGACTCTCATAAGCGCTGAAGTCCTGCGGGGATAATTACTAGAACAGACGCCTCAGCAGCCGTGGAAATGCTCCGCTGTGATTGGTGGACGGACTTCCTTCTAGAGCTCATATTATGAACTCTGACCTGTGGGGAATTTATTGTGAAGCAATTAGTGACCTCACTGTAAAGGTGTCATAAATGGTATTTTTTAATTAATTCTGAACCATTTCAAGAATTGCTATAGTAATGCAACAAATAATAAGCTCAGAATAAATAAAGTAGGGTTTTAATTAAAAGTGGAAACACGTTTAATTACATTATTCTGAAACCAAACAAAACGGTATATAATGCCACTTTACGGCCAGGACCTAAGTGCACTAAGTGCAAGTGTTGTTTCATATTTTACATGTATAAAAACAGGCCCATGTGACCAAGTGTTTTTATTTCAAGTCCAGAGTTCCCCCTAGTGGTCTTGCAGGGTAATTGTAGCAAATTTTTATCTTTTGATTGATCATGTTGGCATGATCCCTAAACATCATATAAAAGGTAGTAATATTAATAAAATAATATAACGTTAAAAGTAGGTTAATGTTATATGTAACACTTTATTTAAGTGCACTCTAGGGGTCCCAAAGCAGAGTCAACTAGTTTTTTTAATATCTTTGTTGTATTTTTAGAATGTTACATTTATGAAGGATGCATTGAAGCGTTAGTTAGCCTGGAAATTATTTAAGAAAAGTCTGAGTCTTGCTGTATAAATTTCAGAATCAAACCTCAGAAAAAGTAGCCTAAATCCAAAAGCAGCTGTATGGAGTTTAAAATATGACTAATTAAAAGTTCACCTTCATTTAGTAACTCTAATGTATTGTAAGTTGTTTCAGATGTAGTATTACAATGTATTACTACAATATTAAAACATGTGCATTGACATAAAAAGCAAATTTACTTTTTTAAAGCAAGTAGTAAAGTAAAGTAAGTCCAGATTATTTAGAAATTAGTTTTTCAGTTAACTGTATTAGTTTCTATCCTTTTTTCTATAATCGTTTTAGATGGTCATTGAAAACAATACGACTGAATTATAATTTATGATCATTCAGAGTGCAGTCACTGGTCCTGTCCAGCCGAGAAACATTTCAAATGTTTTACAGTCTATGGTTCCCACATTTAAAGTGTAAAACAGCACCTCCTTCTGGTGAAGGAATGCAGACACTGCACACGAACAGAAATATCACATATCTTCCAGAGAGAGGCGATATAGTGCCAATCATTTACCATACAATAATATTCTAAATGCCACTGCTGAAAAGAGAATATTTTTATTAAACAGGGTAACAGTTTGAAAGCGAGACAATGCCATTATTTGAAGGTGAAAATAGTGAAGCAATGTGATTATCATCGTATTCTTAATCATAAACCTTTCTTTTACTGTAATCACGCATAAACAAACTCAAAAGTCTGGGTCTCTCTGTATTGCTCAGGCTGCGCTGCAGTGTCTATTCTCAGGCGCGGTCCCGCTACTGATCGACACGGGGGCTTTGACCTGCTCC